>PNEQ01112961.1:0-25069 GCA_003012365.1 Medauroidea extradentata
TTTTTTTTTTTTTTTTTTTTTTTTTTTTTTTTTTTTTTTTTTTTTTTTTTTTTTTTTTTTTTTTTTTTTTTTTTTTTTTTTTTTTTTTTTTTTTTTTTTTTTTTTTTTTTTTTTTTTTTTTTTTTTTTTTTTTTTTTTTTTTAAGCGACCTGATCGAAATTGTTTTTAGCTATGAGGCAAGAAAATATGTTAAGCTGTTTGAAGAGCACCAGTTCTTTTATAGTTGTTTAAGGTATGTGAGCAATACACTGCCTTTTTATATTTTTTAATTTAATATCTGCCTGTAATCCAACTTACTTACAGTTATGTCCTTTTAGGCGGAGTTTTTTATTTTTTGCGCATTTTCGATCTATTACATTCTAAGAAGTGTACACGCCATCCTGAAATCTCTACACGATCCTTTTCTTCATTCTGTTCATAAACCTCAACTGATATTAAGTAACCGAACTTAGTAGCAAAAATCAGTGTTTTGTAAGCACTATCACTGTTTACTTATAAGTTTCGGTACATAAAGTATTACTTATATACGTATATACGATCCTCTTATTTCATTTTTCCATAAAGTATTAGTGTATGGTTCCCGGAAACTATTTCACGCAAGACACGCATGCAATTGCCAAATAAGTGCTGTATTATTTCAGTTTTGGATAATCCGACGGTTGTGTTTTCAAAAGTAAACAAGATTTCATTTATATACAAAGTGCTTGTTTGGCAGTCCTACTTGCGTACTTTGCATGCGCAACGGCTGAAACTACGCACGCGCGTGAACATAACACTACGATGAAAATTAGGTAGACGAATATCCCAAATTTCACAATTCCAAGAAGCAACAAAAGGAAACTAAAATATTAACGAGGAAATGACAGCGGTGTACACCAGTAGCGAAGAGTGGTAATTTTTTTGAGAAAACGGTAATATTAATGCCCTCTTCAGAAGGTATACAACTAAGAAAAAAAAAGGCACTTTTGAGTTTGGCCTACCAGTCTAATGATTCATTAGGGGTTCTGAGTTTTGCATAGTATTCGCTAAACACAACTTCTCTCGATATTTACATTTACACGTTGCCTCTATGTAACTTTACCTGGTTGCTACGCAGGATGTTCAAAATTGCTTGATCATATATTGGAGGCGCTGTTCTCATATTTAGAGGAACAGGAAATATTATTTGAACATACGTCCTAAAATGCACACCATCTGAACTTGATGTATAGTTAGTGATGTGGAAATTTCATGTTATAATTTTGCAACAGCCTAGAATTGATTGGTATAAACTCACCTGGACACTCCCCGTGTAGTTAGGCTCTGCGCTGTCGTATCTTCGGTTCCGCGCATTACAGCATAGTGGGCACTTTATATTTGACCTGTTATCAATGGTTTAAAAAGTCCTTTAGGCGTGTTACACAAACCTCAGGCCAATAGCATAAGCCCGATAAGTAAACAGAAACTTGGGATTAAGTCTGGTCTCAGATTACAACGTAAAATTGGCAGGTACCTTAGCATAGATCATAGCGTGCGGGAAGGAGTGTGTTGCCGTGAAATGACATTGTAGCTATTATTGGTAGGGAGAGGAAAATTTCGTGAATTCATTGACCTACATGCTAGAATCCATTGTTTTATGCATACTCAAGCCCCGTCTATTCGTTCATTGTCTGCTGTTACACTGAGTAGCAGCTAGTGGACCAATCGCTGGCGCTTGAGTATGCATAGGACAAAGGATTCTAACGTGCAGGTCATTTAATTCGCGAAATTTTCCCCTTAACCTCAATTCATCCTCATCGGCTCTTAAAGGATTTTCTGAGAGAATTAATCACACACACGCATTATATATATGTATATATGGTGAAATTTCGCGAATGCAATTACCCGTATGCTAGAATCAAATATCCTATGCGTACTCAAGTCCCGACCATTTGTCCACTAGCTGCTACTCAGTGGAACAGCAGACAATGAACGAATAGACGGGGCTTGAGTATGCATAGGATATTTGATGCTAATATGCAAGTCATTAAATACGCGAAATTTCACCATATATATATATATATTTATTTATTTATTTATATATATATATGAAACAATGTTAGTTTCATAGACGTTACATAGGAATACATTATCCTCAGTGGCGAAGCGTGGACGTGTTTCAAGGGTAGGAGTACGAGATCCGTCTATACACTCTGAGCTGGCAACAGTTGTGTTACTGTGACCGAAATGATTACTGAAGAATATATGCCTTGCCTCTTTCACGCTACTGGCTGTGGAGTGTGCCTGTCTCTGCCAGTCAAATGGTTCCACAGGCAACTGAGAGTTCTGTATAGTCACTTCTAATCATCGCTTGCCCTAGAACACTTCACGCTTCGCCACTGATTATCCTCTTACAAAAAAAAATCATCTCAGCCACTTTCCCCGCGATGGCTTACCGAAGTCAAAATTTCATGTTTTTAATTCGTACACCCTTCGAAAAAAAATCAACTAAACGAAAGGAATAATTCGCAGTGAAAGTAAATGCTACAGGCTAGGGCTTCACGTGTATAACATCCCAACAGAAACATTTGAGTCTTAAAAGACGTTTCTAAAAGTAGCCAAAAATATCTAAAATTTCAGATATATTTTAAATATACATAACGTTATTTGAGTGCGTTTTTATGTAAGTAAAATCCTAGCCCATGACATGTACTTTCACTTTGAATTATTTCCTTTCATTACATGAATTGATTTGAAGGGGTGGGGGTGTATTTACTAAAACATGCTAATTTTTACTTTGAAATGTCACTGTGGGAAAACTGAGTGAGCTATTTTTTTGTAAGAAGATTTAGTACTCCCAAGTAGCATCTACTAAACTAACGCTGTTTCATTTCTACATATAAAATAAAGTGTCCCACTCATTCATTCACTCATCAACGCACAGCCCAAACCGCTGGACCTAGATACGTTACATTTTCAGCGTAGCTTTCCCTCACGGCGTAGGCACCCACAAAGGAAGAATTTTTCGAAAATCGAAAATTAAAGGGGTGAAAAGGGGCAAAACGTGTTTTCGCAAAATTATCGATAACTCTCTAATCTGATGATATATTGTTAAAAAATTTTACTTCAAAACATTGCATAAGCAAATTAATACTTCATAATATTTAGATTTCATGAAATTCGGAAATAAACGGTGTGAAAAGTTGTCAAATGTGTTTTGGATAAATCCTGTATTTATCTTAAACTACTTAAGATATCGAGGTGATATTTGCATCGGAATGGTGTTTATGATAATGTCTAAATAGTAGCTTTATGATTTTTTAATATTCGCTCTGGAAAGGCGGTAAAAAAGTGAAACGTGTTTTCAATTATTCATCGGTACCTCCAGAACCATTTGAGATATCGAGGTGGTTTTTGCTTTAAAATGAAGCTTGCGTAAATATATAAAAACAGAGCTCAAAATGTAAGATGACGAAAAGCTGAAAAATATTTTTTTTGGATATAATATAACTAACCTAACGATAAATCGAAATGCTGTTTTCTTTAAAGTTTGTGTGCGTAAATATATGCAAACCAATTTATGGTGATTCGCAAATTAAATAAATACAGATGATATGGTAACAATACGTAATTAAAATATTGTTACTCTTTTCTATAGTACACGCGAACGAACCCGCAACAGGACAGCTAGTATATTTACAAAATTATGATTATTTACCTCGGAACGCCACTGAGACCTCGTCGGTAAAGGGCCTTAAAACCTTCTCGCTTCCGTATTTAATTGAACAGTAGACATTTTCCGCTGAAGCGTTCCACAGTAACACGAGCCAGTCAGCGCTCCGTGCATTGTAAAGTCGTGAAACTTGCAGTTCAGTAACGGTGCGTTTTTTTACCTATGTTCACATGAAATTTTTTGTTCCTCTTTGTGTGAAAATAAATTGTTCCCACAAAATAGTGACACGAAATTTTGCAGAATATAGTATCTAAGCATACATCTGCCGTGCGTGTTGAGTAGTTTTCGAATAAAAGTTCGCCTGCCCAACCTTTGCTACCAATCAGCTGTTATGAGCGTGGGATAACATTAAGGCTCGGTTTCAGTCACCGTATTGAATATTATTATTATTCGCTTTTTTTTACTCTATGAAGAAAAATGTTAAATCCGCGACTATATCGCAAATTCTATTTACCGTGTGTTACAATACAAGCATAGCAATGGAGCTTGAAATGTATAGTTCGGTCGCAATTTATCGGGCAAATTATGAATATAAAAAAAATTTCCACACACATCGCGGCGTAATCACAAGTTAACAGCTAAATAGCAATGTTGGTACTGTAGCGAAATGTAAATAGAATTTTAGGTATAATCGCATATTTAGCATCTTTCTTTTACGAATACCAAAAAAGCGAATTATAATAAAATTAAATATTGCAACTGAAACCGAGCCTTAATTAAGTCGATTCATCGTGGGAAATATTCACATCAGATAGTTTTCGTGTGCCTAGAGCGAACATTAATACTTCTTGTTTCCAATTCGCTCTTATGTACCCCTCATATTCACTGTGTACTGAGTTAACAATCTTTAAGAAATGTAAACCGATTAAATTTTGAGAGCATATTATAGACGGCATTTCAAAGAGTATACCAACATATATAAATTCTATTTTTTTATTTTATGTTTGGAAATTCATCTAGGATTTTGGTTGGATTGTAGAGGTCGAAATATGGTAAATTTGTTACTTTTTTGAAAACATTATTGAGCGACCTTTAACTATGGAAAGGAACAATTCGTGAGTTAAAAGTTAAATTACCATGCCAGAATCAACAACAATTTATACACTCACCTCCCTTACATTCAGCTATTGTCTACTGTTCCAGTGAGCAGCAGATAATACACAAATGGCTTCCGATTCTAATACTTATGTCATTTAACAAGCAAAACGTTTATTTCCCTAACTATATATTTAAAACACCACAGATTAAAGATAATTAAAAGAATAAATAAAATAAAGACAATCATCGTCTTCAAACTTCACAGTAAATATACCCACACTTAGTACATTTCCATCAGAAAGATAAGAACGAAGATCAGAAAGTCTGCAAAAGTACTGGAAGAACCACAAAACCAGAACGATCCGTTCGAAGAGACGAAAAAATTAACTGACTAAAGGGGTCATATGCAACTATAAAAGACGAAAGGGGAAAAATGGAAGAATGTTGAATAGACACACATGTACAGGTCCATAAATAACCGCATAATAAGCACGCCACGCAAATCGTGGGCTTAATTTTTCTATACAGGAGTTCCCGGAAGGAAAGGGCAATATTCTGGGAGGTGATAATACTGGCCATTTTGATCAAAAAAGTCCATACGATCATGGGGTGAATATGAGACGATTGTCGAAATAGCCCCATTTGAATGTAACCATTGATAAGCTCTAAAATTACTGTTAATTTATTTTCAGTTACGTTCCTCCTTGCGGTTATAGGCCTTTTCACAATTAAGAAGACAATGTATTGCCATGGAAACGACAGACTAATGTCGACTGTGAACTTGAACGTTGTGTTTTACATGACATGAAACAAAATGGTAGTATTAATTCGCATCTTGATGTTCCGACCAGCTGTCCCAACCTGAAGACGGGAATTCATTCCAATTCCCGAAACATTGCTTTTTTTCGTTGATTTTATTTTCTGTCGTGTTGTCTCTTTTTTTTTTTCTTGTTCACTTTCTACTTCCATCTTTTCTCATATTAGGAATCTGGTTCCCTTCGTGGCTGTCTTTTGTGCCTAGGTGTTGTCAACACTTGGCTGAATTCAATTTTTTGGAATTTTCAATGATAAAAAATATATGTAAACGGACGGAATTTTTCTGCGAATGCTTTCTTTTGTTTTTTTGTGAATTTTTTAAATCTTTTTTGTGTTTTGTACTTTGTCATTCAACACAAGTTTGGTCAACAAAACATGAGCAATGGCATATGTCCACAAACCAATAAAATCTAATTGTAATCTCCCGTTGCAACAAACCTTTAGAAATCTCAAAATAGTTGTGTATTGTGATCTTGTTATTACAATATATATATATATATATATATATATATATATATATATATATATATATATACAAGATTAATGAGTTATTCATTATGTATCACAATGTCTTTATAACTAAAATGAGGATCGTAACTGAAAATAAAATAATAACAGTAATTTTTGAGATTATCAATATTTACATACAAATAGGGCTATCTCGACAACCGACCCGTATTGTCCCCTATGACCGTATGAACTTTTTTGATTATTACTATACTATCACCTCCCAGAGTATTGCCCTTTCTTCCCGAGACAGCCTGCATTTTGAACATTCTCAGTATGAATTTGCTACTCGTTGCTAAATCGATAAATTTTAAAGAAATTTTAACAGTGGCGAATTCTTATTTCAAGATTTCTAACCGAAGAGTTAGTACTCAGCTCGCGTTGTGAATCACCCCCGGATCTCTGGCCGCTCGCCGACGAACCGAAGGCCGCTCTTGGGAGGGGAATGGATCTCGGTGGTCGGTCATCTTACGCCCGGGCTTTGTCCTTGACCCGTCACCATTATCCGCCTGGTCTGGTCCACAAAGTTCCCCTCGAGGGCTCCACTTTTACCTGCCACAGACCACACGTCTCGACGACCACAGTATTGGGGACATGTGCAACCTTCCACACGGGGCCGCTGTTGCGACAGCACAACCAATGGGGGCCAGGTTAATTGCGCACTGGACGAAGTCTGGCTTTATTATGGGGAGGGGGGCAGACCTCCGTATTGAGATCACCGCCCGAAGCAAGGGAGGGGGCTGAAACCCCCTTTGGGCGCGCCTAGGTTACCCTTCCCCACCGGTTGCTCACACGTGTGTGTCCCAAGTCTTCGGCGAAGAAAAGGTGGGCGTGACCCCTCCACTGTTTCAGGTGGTGGTGGTCGCCCCTAGGGGTATATATGGCCCTTGTCTGCTGGCAGAGGAACAGTCAGTTGTTCTCTTGGAACTTACAACATTCTCTCATCCTCCAAGAGCTCACCACTCCACAGACTCAACATCATGAAGGTCCTGGTAAGTTAGCCCCTCTCACATCGGCAGCAATTTTCAGGATCCCTGACGGTAACACCATACAGATAACCAACAACCATATCCTTACTACTTGTACGGAAGGACTATGTTCACCTATATTCCACTTACATACTTAAAATTTGGAATCTATATTAATATTAAAACTATTTTGAGCAAATCAGTTTTTCAGCCAACCATTTCAAACGTAATAAGTGTGCGAAATATGTCTTAATAATTAAAAATAAATAAACATATTCGTTCTAATTTTTTTATTAATATTTAGACATTGCAAAATTGAATTTTAATTACTAAGAAAAAAAATAAAACTGCAGTGTTTTTCCCTTAAAATAGCATATTTGAAACAGTCATATTCAACATTGATTTATAAGCAAATAATTACTTTTAACAGTGATTATACATTTGAAATCCGTGGCAACATAATTTATACTGGACTTTGGTACACGTCTTTTAGTAATAGAATTTAAATGGCATGAAATATTTCAGAACATTGGAATAAATGAAATGTAAAACCATTTTTGTACGAAATATACTTGACAGAAATTCAACCCTTCAGTACTTATTTTTTTACTGTCATATTCTTAGAAATTGCAAGCTAGACTGTAGGAAGGACATTAATTCTGAATTTCATACCATCAACGAAACCATACTCTACCCTAGACCATAAACCTTTTTATAGCAAATTAAATTTGATCCAATTTTAGCAGAGAACAAAGAGACAAAATATGTTTTAATTACTGTTATCGAATTTGGCAAACTCTGCGTTTTACTGACTAGTGTCTTCTTTACTGCGTCAATTTTGTTACCCAGTTTTAAACACATTTAACTTTTACGTTTTAAATCAACAGCCATTTTGTGTAGTTATTCTTGAATAAATATACATTTGCGTACAATTATAATCTCTACCATTGAATTTCGTAGATATTGTACAAACATTTTTAATATAATTTTTTAAACTTTAAGAAATAATTAAGACGTCAACAAGTAAAATAATACATTTTCTTTAAATTCTTGTCTTCTTTCGCTAAAAAAAATTATTAAGTTAGTTAAATAATTAAGAATAACAATTCTGTAGCTATATATTTTTTTAAATAATATGCTCGTGTTGATACAGAATAAGTACTTTTTCAAAGTAACACTACGTAGATCAAAAAGAAAACCTTTCTAGTTGATAAATAAACTAACAACATTTATTCATACAGGCATAGGTACGAGTTTATCACCTTTTGAGAGGATAATTTTTTAGAACACAGATGAGAGTCGATAACGTAAAATTGCTTCGTAACTTGTAGAAACTTGGTTGTGGTATGCTATGTAATTTTTTTCCAAACAAACCGTATAAAGGTTTTAGATAATTTGTCAGTTAAAAGGAAATTTCGTTGACTATATAATTAGCTACCAATATGTTGTATATTTTTCTCAAAATAGTCAGAGTACTTAGTATATACCAGTTACAACGAAGTTATACAGCGATTTTGCATCGGCCTCCGTTAATGTTTTAAAAACAATTATCGTAAAAATATAGAAATTCGTACCCATGAGTCTAAGATATATTGTAAGTAAATGTTGAATATAAATAAAATAAATACTTCCGTAAAAACGCAACTATGTTTTTTCTTGAAATTAGTAGAGACGAAGTAAATATAAAAAAAAAACTTAAAAATTTTTCGATAAAATACAAATATTTACCACTCTACTCTATTCAAAAGGACGTTTAAGCTGTTACGTAAAAATACACATTGCCAACGTTTACGCAGAAAGAAAAGAAGTAAAAAATCTACGAATGTTACTTCATCAAGACATGTGGAAATACATATTTAAACAGAGGTACTCGAAATTAAAAAAATTTAATGATTTTTTTTCTAAGCATTTCATGCCCTACCTATGTCATGAAATTTACCCGAGCATAAAATTATAAGAAGAAATGTGAAAAATTTGAGCTCTTATTGAAGTATCTGTTCGCATTACCAAACAGTGCAATCATACTTAAATTGTTACTCATAACTTACCATTCACAATACCAATAATAAGCCTTCAGCAACAACTGCGTGCTTTGAGACATAACGAATTAACGAGTACATTATTAAGATGTAACAATATACTGTATTTACGAAGACGCAATTGCGGTACTCTACCTTAAATCTCGGTCGCGCGAAAACTCTGTTAGTTCAGTTTATTAAGTGATAGTGAGCCACTGGTTTGATGCAATTTTCGTGTTTCGTAACTATAAAATAACATCATCATATCAGAAAATATATACGAACATTAACGGTACACTTCGTATTATATATATTTTTCAAATACTTGTTAACAGTTTTCGTACTGTTTATTATGAAATCTTGTTTAATAATTTTACCTTAAAACCTAGGAGTGAAGGGTACAATATTTTACTTTATATTGAAGCGTGCATAGGGCCTATATATATAAATCGTACTGGGTACTAGTATTTTAAAACTAATCTACAAAAATATGGAAATGAAATTGGATTGGGTGTAATGTACCGAAATAGTATTTTAAAAAAATAATTTGAAGTTTTTTTTGCAGCAGTTGTATTATTGTGGTTAGTCTATAGAAACTAAATTTTTTGATAACGAACATAAGTAGCAGTAACATAAGTATAGAAAAATGCGTCTTCGTTCTCTTTTATATTGCTCGAACTTCGTAATTTATACGGCAATAATTTTGCATGCTAAAACCGAAGTTTCTGTTTCTATAAGCTCTAATGATAACCCAAAAATCTTTACGATGGATATGTAAGCACATGCTGTATATCTACAATGCAGACACTTTTAGCATTCTTAATCCCGCTGGGAAATAAACTTCTGGTCAAGGTTTAGCAACCGTATATCAAATAATTTTAGACCGTATCTGAAAACGTATATAAACAAAAATAGCGTACGTTTCCGAACTGGGAAAGACAACTGTGAACGTATTAAGATATTGTAAATTTAGACAAAAATTATAAAACGATTTAATTTTGCATGTTGGCAACAGGTAAAAATAAACAAATCTTTGAGAATAGAATTGTTCAGTTTAAAATAAAGTTCAGAAGCAAAAATGAATTGCATCAATATTCTAAACACACTGCGATTTATATACGCCATAAATAAAGTCATTGAAACATAACCTGCAATTCAAAAGTATAAAATTTCGAATGACACCTAATCCAACAATGCACGCACATTAGATCAGTTGTTAAGAATCTGTAGCAGTATTCTAGATATATATTTTTATCATAGACAGTAGCCAAGTAACGCGAGGTTGAATACCAAATTATAACATATACCTAAATTAAGTAATTAGTATGATGAAAAGTTTACTACACGTTAACCATAAAAATACATATTAATGATTGTTAAATATTAAGTAAGTCAACTCCTCTCATATAAACCATGTGGTAAACGGAAATAAAGCAATACATGAAACACAATAAATGTTTGTTTTTGTGGCAGGCTGTGTTCGTCCTCGCCCTCGCCGTGGTTGCCGCCATCGAGGAGAAGAAGGAAGAGAAGGTCGAAGCTGAGAAGAAGACCGAGAAGCGTGGAGTGCTTGGTCTGGGCTACGGCGCACCCGCCATTGGCTACGGCGCACCCGCCATTGGCTACGCCGCCCCCGCCGTGGGCTACGCCGCCCCCGCCGCCATCGGCGTCGGCTACCACGCACCTGCCATCGCCGCCCCCGCAGTGAGCTACGCCGCTCCCGCCGCCATCGGTGTTGGCTACCACGCCCCTGCTATCGCCGCCCCCGCCGTGAGCTACGCCGCCCCTGCCGCCATCGGCGTCGGCTACCACGCCCCCGCCGTGAGCTACGCTGCCCCCGCCGTGAGCTACGCCGCCCCCGCCGTGAGCTACGCTGCCCCCGCTAGGTTGGCGTACGCCACCCCCGCTGTGGCTAAGATTGCCGCCCCCGCCCTGTCCTACGCTTCCTACGCAGCCCCCGCTCTGAGCTACGCCGCCCCCGCTGTGGCTAAGGTTGCCGCCCCCGCCCTGTCCTACGCTTCGTACGCCGCCGCCGCCCCCGCTATCTCCTACGCCGCCGCCCCAGCTCTGTCCTACGCCGCCCCCGCCTACGCCGCCCACGGTCTGGCCTACGCCGCCCCCGCCTATGCCAAGATCCACTAAGGCGCTGACACCATCACCCTTACATCTCAACACTTTTTTCAGGTAAATATATTATGATTCCTAGTTCAACCAGAACATAAATATTATTTTACTACACATTCCACTAGATTAGATTGAGATGTTCTATACCGTGTTATTTTAGTAACCACCTATAAACGTTCCTATAGTGGTAGCAAATATTTAGAAATAATTTGAATAATATGAGAAAAATTAATACGCAATAACTATAAAAAATATATAAACTATAATTACTTATTTTGTTCTGATTCTCTTCCCCAAGCTATACACATCGATCATAACTTTATTACAAAGCTTGTTTAGAAACATGTTTTCATTTAATATCGTAAAATGTTTACTGTCATAATGGCAGTAAAAGATATAAAGACTAAGTTGTTTACTGTGAATTTCAGAGTCTGCACGTGTTTGGGACCAGTGGCAATAGCAGCAGAGGAACTTCCATGAGAGACTGTATTCGCTTCATCAACATCGAACTACTGTTGTGAAATATTTTCACCCACTATGCAACGCATGTTGCATAACATCTATTTATTTAAATGATTGTATAAATTTTTTTATACTTACAAAACATGAAATAAACTTGCTCAATACTTCCTCACCATCTTATTTTACAACTACCAAAACTGGCCATACTATCCCTTTTTCACACGAAATTACAGATACTATAATAATACGCATTTAATACTAAACTGTAGGTTTTTTCAAATATAATGAATACCAGTCGTAGCATTTACCATTTGAAATTCTACTAAAGTCTCATTACATAATTGTACTTTTTTTGTTTCGTGTTTTGACGAGAAACGGGGATTTCATTCTCCTTGCTAAAGATTCTCATCACATAACTCTGATATTTACAATATTTTATACTTAATTGCTTTATTACTTATCGTAAATAAGAAGATTAATAACACATATATCATGCACACAAATTATATTAATATATACAGACATTTCGTTCCAAACATTCTTAATATATATTCATTTATTCAAAGTTAGATTTAATGAGTACTACAACTCAAGAGGAGTCCTCGACTGGCGCATGGACGGCGTTGCAGCGTGTCACGCACATACATTTTTACGCGAAACCGCATAAGTTATTCATATTATGTTTACCTACGAAAATAACACACACTTGAAACTACGCTTCTATTTTTTCAAAAATGCAGCACGCTTGTTAGAAACATGATATTAGGGCCTCTCAAAATGGCCAAAAACGGGTTTTTTAGACTGTTGTAACTCCGAAAATATTACCTTAATTCGTAAAGCGCAAAACGAGAGGCATGCGTTGGTCTTTACTTCGAACTATTCAAAAATAAAATATTGGGGCCACCGCTTACAGTCCCATAGTAAAAAAACTACTACGGAAACCTTGCACGCCAGTTTGGCGCGCTGCGAATAGAGGCGATATGCTTCTCGTCAAGCGTGGGACACTGGCTCTTATCGCTACGCTGTTACCACGCGTCAAAGGTGGAAATTTGACACCGCGAAGGACTCCTCTTAACTAGTACGACATAAGAAAGTAGCAGTGAACAAAATTTCACATACGATGAAAATCTTTCCATAACGTAATACAAATTGTTTACTATTTTCTAGTTATTACTCAAATCAATAATTTGTTATTGTACTAAATAAGTAAACTGCCTTATTTTAAAACTTTGCGCAGCATTACCGTTAAAATACGACACGCATACATTCCAATAAAAACAGTTTCGTTTTTCGAATTTCATGAGTTTTAGCTAAGCGATGACAACTTTATCGCTATCAATATCACCATACATTGACAAATACTTGCTATCCAGTAACCGAACACTTTGACTATAGTACATTTAGACATCAAAAATAACTTTTCTACAATTTTGTTAAAGGCGAAATAAATTTGAATCTCTCACTGCTTGTTCAAAGAGCGAAATATGATTTTAAAATATCGTTGCTGATGTAAAGTTAAGGAATCATACATTTCAGATTTTCCTATAATTGTAACTGCATTTAGCTAAACCAACTTTTATGTTAAGTTTCAACTATCCTCAATGCACAGAAAAAAATAATTTTGACCAAACTACTCAAAAGTATAATATTTAGTTTCTCTTGATGGCCAATAAAATACATTAGTTTTTACATAACAAGCATTCGAGTCATATTACACAGTTTGATATACCCCAAGTCTATCAGTTACAAAATAATGACGCATGGTTATTTACCAGTGTATTTTTTATTGTTATGATTTAAGTCCCGAAAGGCAATTTAAAATTTAGATTATGAATGACACAATTAGGAGATCGCAGTGAACAATCATATAGGTAACAAGGGCAAGGCAGAGAAGTACACATATTAAATGTTGGGAAACTCTTAAATGTGGATGTATTTCACGATGGTATGTCAATTTTTACTGTAATATAATATTTTAGGCAGAATCTGATAACGCTTCCAGTATTCGAGAAAAACAACGTAAAAATTCCGACTACCATTGTTTAAGCAATAATTTTTTTTTACAATACTCTAGTCCCACCATCCGCCGAGAGAGTTACTTCGGGGAACATTTAAGAAACTTATCGATGTGAGATTCTCGAAACCCGCACAGTGGTTATTGCTGAAATGTAATTTAAAATACTGCATTTCAACGCATTTTACTGCAATTTCCGACCATGCACTGAAAGAAATGGTACTATTGTAGGTATAACATTTATATTAAAATAGGGACAACAGTACAGAGTAAGGTGTCGTTATTGTACAACAATTTGTTCAGTAGAAGTAACAATGTTTCATAGAACGAGGAAAGTTAATATTGCATTTACAAAATATATAGTTACATCTGCAGACCTGACAGTTTTAGGAACCATTCCCATATTACTAACAACCATACTGACTTTGTCCTGAAAGGCGTATAGTATACACAATACTTTTCTTTCAGCGGAAAAAAAAACATCTAAATGTAATACTGGCCCAAAGAACCAAATTATTTTAACCAAACATCAACTAAATTAAACGAATTTTCCGATATAGTAAATAAAGTAGTACTGAGGATTTTCAACAGTTGAAAACTATAAACATTACAGAACTAGAAAAATATTCTTACTGTCAACTAGACATGTTCCCTTTCATATTGTGACATTGCGGAAGGTTGTCTTGAGATATTGACACGTATTCGGGGCTGCATTATTCGGCGTTTTACTGTCGTCATGTTTAATAACTTTAAAGAATATGATGGAGTCTCCAAGGCAACACTCAGCGAATAAGGTCAGGTATACGGGCCACCGTGCTTGCCTTAAGTTATCTGTGGATATTTATTTGGAAGGAGCCGGGTGGCACTTTTTATTCGTCGCTTAACCACAAGTACATAATTGTATGCGAATGTTGCGATGGCTCCTGTTTGTCTGCGGCGTTGTTTTATGTTTCATAATGGCGCAGTCTAAAGAAAATTTTCATCACTATGTTTTTATTTTTATATTTGTACCACACACTTTTTTCTTGTTTTAGACACAAAATGTGACTAAATTTTGTCCTTACAAATATATTATATCCCGCATAGCTTTTGCGGAATGGTTCGTTAAAACCGAAATTAACATGTTTCCGTTTTAATGACGGCACTAAAACTAACTCACTTTCCAAACTAAAAAAAATTCACATTGTATAACGGTTTTGTAGGCTACAAGTTCATATATGTTTAGTCACAAAATAAAATATTGTTTTTCATTTTAAAAAATATTGAAATTTTCATTATTTTTATTTAAATACAAATAGTTTTTATTCTTTGTATTTATATACGTGACATTGTAGAATGATACGTCTCTATCCACTGTGAAGTTTTTCAGTTTGGTATATCAGATGGTTTCATTGTAGTCCTTAAAACGGAAACACGCAAATTTTGACTTTAAGAAGCCATTACGCGAAAACTATGAGAGATAAAAAAAATAATTAGAGCAAAATTTTGACACAATTTGTGTCTAAAATAGGAAAAAAAAATTATCTGTTACATATAAAAATAAAAGCATCGTGATGAAAACTGCTGTACACCGCGCACTTAATCCCAATGTGGGTCGACCTTGATTTTCGCGTGTGGTAATAATGTCGGAAGATGCCACTGGTCCGCAGGTTTCCCTGATGTTTTCTCTTTTCCTCCACTCCTTCATTCCAATTCTGTTTCGTGCTAAAATCGTAGCACTCCTCACCAGCGGTGAAAACATAACTGTTAAGGGTGCCGCCTATACTACGAGATTCAAATACGTGCGGAGAAACACATTTTTAATACGAAACAATTCCACACGTGCCCATTGTTCCAACGTACGAAAGTAAAAAAAAAAAAAAAACTTAGAACAAGAATGGAATGTCATTGTTAAGACAACCTGTACATTAAAATAATAATGAAACATATTTCGAGGTCTTCCGACAGTAAAAAAGGTACTTTTAAGCGTGCAGTACTTCATAATTCACTAACCGAACTGTGCAGAACTCAAATGGAAACATTTATAATGAACTTAGCTGCAGTCTTTTCATCGATAAAATTACGTGCTCTCAGCTTAAAGTCTCATGGTAAAAATTGATCGGCGGGAATCTTACACGGTAGTTCAGTGATTGCCTTGTTGTGGGGATGCGGAGTTAAGAGGGAGCTTCAAAGTTGACCTCACAGCTAGGTCACTGATAAGACTCTAGCACGCGAAACAGCTCAAGGTAAGCGGAACTATTCCAGTGGTTTAGTTGGAATTAATGTTTCATTTGAATTTTTTGGTTGTTTAGAAACATTTAGGCCTATTCACAATATAAAATTATCGCTCTTAGCCTTGCTAAACCACTGATAAATAATATCATATAATAGGCTTATAACTAATTTTGAAGACGCATCTAGAAATGTACTACTTTTAACTATGAATACCAATATGTTTATCTTTTCAGAGTAATCAAGAATCGCGTAAATAAATTTTGTAGGTTTTGGCTGATAACGGAGGAATTTTTACTATGTTAAAGCGGCATAGTAATAATATTATTATTGCAATGCCTGTAAAATTACTTTAATGATTTATAAATAGACCACACGGTTTTGATCAGAACCAGACACTGGCTCCTGGCTGAGGAACAGAGAAGCTGTCGCCGCCATGTTGGATCAATCTGTCGTCGTCCATCTTGTTTACTGTTGTAACTTTTTGACTGGGAAGTTTCTTCCCTGTCGGCATTTGTTTCCCTCATCGGGAATGTTATTTCCTGCTCCTCGTCCACTAGGCGGTCGCTATGTTTGTATGCAACAGTGTATGGTAGGCGACGCTAGCGTCGCGATTTTTCATTGTTAGCCGCTAGGCAGCGCGCTGAGTAGGTGGTGGCCATGTATGCTCCAACACCTGCTGGATGCCGCCATGTTTGTTCCGATGTTTAAATCGTCGTCTGCTAAAGTGTGTCGCTATCGCCGTTATGTTGTTATTAGGAGAGAATTCTCATGTTTTCTCACATAAGAACTCGTCGTTATGGCTAGGGGTGGATCCAGGATGGAATTGAAGGTGTAGGGGATATATTTTTGCTAGCACCGGTTGGCCCATTTAAAGCGATGATCCGGGGGTCCTCCCCCGGAAAAAATTTTGATTCTGCAATATGGTGCACTTTGAGAAGATTTTGAACGTTATTATTTAACACACAGCAGGCACAAATTGGAACATTTTCAAAGAGTTTACAGTCAGTTTCTTAGAATATATTGCAAAGTTCGTAAAACCTACTACATTTTAAATAGTTTGAATAAGAAGTATAACATTTCTAATGCAAAGTTGGGCTCTTGGGGGAGGATTTCCCCAATCCTCCCCTCCCCTTTTTTTGTAATGGCCACTGGTTATGGCTTTATTGTAATTTTTGAGTACACTAATCAGTTTACCATCAGGGCTGAATTCGAATTCACAACTTATCCGTTGCCATACAGACCTATAGCCATTTGAGCTACAAGTGTTCACATGTAGCATGCCACAGTTGGCCAACAGTTAGTAAATAGTTAGCACAAGCGGTTAATAAGCTCCAAGAACAAATTTTCTAGTTACACGACTTCAGTAAAAGAAAAATACTTCTCCGCGTAGATTACTGCAGGCATGTCAGTCAGACGTGATCATTGTGTATAGTCTAATATTGCCTCCCTTGGCTCTACCATTAACACAACATCTCATCCCCGCATTTAAAAGTAAAGAAATGTGACATGAACTGGGCCCAGTTTGTGAAATTGAGGGAAAAGGTTTGTGAGTCCTATTCCGGACACCTGTGGCAGTTTTGTCTTGCCTTGTTTTCGTTAAGTCTATTGGAACGCTATTCTAGGCATGTAAATGCTGGTAAGTATACTTACGTACTTTTCCTATAAAGCATAAATTATGTGGCAGGACATTCTATTGGAAAAACATTTTATATGTTTTTACTTATTTTTGTTGACATTTCCTAGCTACTGCAATAATATCAAAGGCCATCATGGATTTAATGATAATATTTGTACGTAAAATTGACAGTAAGAATCAAATGATTACTGAAATGCATTGTGCAGTTCTATCTGCTAATAATTAACAAGTAGGCCTATGGAATGTGCACGCAATTGAATTCAAGAACACAGAACATTATTAATCTATGTGAGGAAAAGGAAAATACATCTCTACAACCAAAGCACGGTGTACTTCAGTGTCACTTTGATAATAATTGTATAATTCAAAATATTTGAATGCTAATGTGAGGTAATAAAGGTATAATTTAGTAATTATATTCAGTGATAGGTTGTTTGACACTACTAGCAAACTACTTGTCAATAATAATCATATTTGTGTTAACTTTAAAGTAGGTATATGAAGGTTATGTTTATCTGTTTTCAGAATAAAGCTAACATACATGTAGTTGCGGAATAACAATGTGCAGCGGGTGAAAGCAACATTTAAGGTATAATAATGCTATGCATGCTGAATATAATACCTTCTACTAAAGTTTTGAAGTCTGGCGCTGATTCTCACGTATTGCATAATGTAATTTAAACATCGCAACACAAAATTTAAAAGAAATTTCATTAATTTATTATATCAAGCAAGTGTTACCCTGCTCACTTACAAAATGTTAGTGAAGAATATATAATGAAATTAGAAAGACCCACTTGTATTTGAATGTTATGTTAGTCTGATTTTAGAGAAAGAGTAACACGAATTTAGGAAACAAGTCAAGTCAGTATTGTGTGTACTATACGAGTATAAAATTTTATGAATTTCTGAAAAATACTTACTTACGGAGATGTTTACTAATATGTTAAAGAAATAAAAAGCCACCATTTTGAAAATATGAACATAGGACCTTAACAGCACAGGTGGTGCTGGAAACGTTGCTACTTTTAGAAATATTCAAGTAAAATACCTCTTGTTATAATCCACTATTTTATTTTAGTGAATTCATATACACACACCATTTTATTTATTTACAAAACAAACGCTAGTTTCATTCCATAGAGTCATGAATACGATAACTCTAACACTCCTCCTCGATTTTAATTCCGCCCAGTATTAAAATCGTTATAGCAATATGTAATAACAGCAGCTTCATTATTGCCGTTATATAATGTTTAGTAAGCTTCGGAATTTCAAAAACTTTTCTTTTCGTAGTGGTTTAGTCATAATATCTGCAAAATTATTTTCCGAACTCACATATTCAATCTTTATGATATTTCTCAACACTAAGTCTTTGATAAAGTGTTTTTAATATCTATATGATTGCTACGTTTTGAGTTTTCGAATGTCTTTGTCATTGATATGGCACTTGTGTTATCCACATTAATAACTGGTTGGTTAGGATATTCGCTTTTCTGAAAATCATGTAGCACTCCACTCAAATTTACCAGTTCTTGAGCTGTAGAAGCTGATGCTAAGTATTCAGCTTCCGCCGTTCTAAGAGCGACGCAGCTTTACTTCTTAGATGACCAAGATACTACGTTGCCACCATAGAGAACAATCGATCCGCTTATGCTTTTCCTGTTTCTCCAATCAGCATCTGAGTAGGCTTCTAATTTTTCTTGTCCTTTTTCGTATGATAATCGGGCAACTGAAGCATATTTTGGGTTTATCCATTTATTCTCCTCCTGAACTTGAAAGCCCTTTGCTACTAAGCTGGCTTTCTTAGTTCCGTCTTCGTTAATGTGAAAAACCCATTTTGTGTCAATAGCAGTTTTCCCAGATGGCAGATACATTGGTGTCCAGGTTTGTTGTTCCTCTAAAGCTTCTAATTCTTTATCTATAGATTCTTTCCACTCCTTGTTGTTTTTCGCATCTTGAAAACTTTGTGGTTCCTCTCCTTGTGTCATTAAACAGTACGCTGTATAATCTTCGTACTCGTTTAAGTGAGATGGAATTTTTATCATTCTTCCTGATTTTGTACTCAAAATATCTTCAATTTCTTTGTCTTGGTTTTCTGTTTCTTTTTTACAACTTTCTTTCTGTTCTTTCGCTTCTTCAAATTTAACTTTCATTTCATTAAATCTGACATCTCGAGCTAGACAAACTTTATTTTCCTCTGCATCCCACAAACGATATCCAGCTCCACCGTATCCCACCATAATTATTGGTTTTGCTCTTGGTTCAAGTTTGTTTCCTTTTGGAATTGTCACTACCCATGCTTGGCATCCAAAAATTCTCAGCTTCGATAAATCGTTTGTTCCATACCATAGTTTTGCTGGAGCTTTTCCTTGATTGGCTTTGGTTGGGGATCTATTGAGTTTGTATGTTGATGCTTGAATCGCCTCTCCCCAAAGATAGTGAGGTAAATTAGTTTCAGCAAATATTGTACGAACTTTGTCCAAAAGTGTACTATTCATTTGTTCGCTTTTTCCGTTCATCTGTGGACTATTTGGAAGAGAGTATTGTAACTCAATTCCTTTTGATATGCAAACATTCTGAATTGTAGAATTTACAAATTCATCTCCATTATCCAAACGAATTTTCTTTGTTTTTGCATTATGATGAGTCTTCACAAATTTTACATATTCTATAATATTTTGTGTAGCTTGATCCTTGGATTTTAACAATTTGACGACAGTAAAGTTGCTGTAATCATCTATGATTACCTGAAAATTCTTATGTCCTTCAAGTATAGGGACTTTCATCGGTCCACAAATATCCGTATGAATTAAATCTCCAATTTGTTTTATTTTCTTCTCATGCGTTTTAAATACTTGTCTTGTTGCTTTTCCTTCAGCACATTTTTCACATGTTTCTTTGCTGTATTCAAGGCCTAAGATTTTTAAACCAACATAATTCAAATGGCCTAATCTCCGGTGCCATAGGTTTGCTGGTGTAACATCTGATACAAACCCTTTTTCTGATTCCATCGTTTCAAATTTTAATTCTATGAAAAATAGGTTGTTTAATTTTTCGCACATGAATTCAAATGTACTACCTGCTGTACGTGCCTGTTGGTTGCTCAACGTTATTTCTAGTCCTTTGCTCATCATTTTATTTACAGACAGTAAATTTTGTTTCAATCCTGGAACAATTGATGCCTTGAAGTTTATGCTTCTTCCTTGACATGTTGCCCTCAATGTTCCCTCTTTATTTGCAACCATTTTCTCGCCGTTTGCTGTATGGATGGATATCTCTTGTGATAATATTTGTACATCACTCACATACGGTTCAATTTCAGTTTTGACTGAATGATCTGTTGCGCCAGAATCTAAAATATAACAGTTATCTTTTCCATAGGTATTGTAGTTCAGTGCAATGAACGATATGTCTTTCTCTGTGGCCTCAGCTTGATTTACAGTTTGTCTTTTATTATCTTTAAATTTTCTTTGGAACTCATGTATTCCTTTCGATATCGGTTTTGACTTACTCTGTGGGCATTCAAAACTTTTGTGGCCTTTCTTTCCACACTTAAAACAAGTAACCTGACTTACTTTGAAAGAAACTTCATTTCCATGTTGTGTATTTTCATTTCGACTTTTAATTTTTAATTTCTCATCCAACAGTTTTGATTTCACAAAATCCATAGTCACATCCTTATTGATGACTTCTATGGCAGTGATAACATGATCATATTCTGAAGCATCTAACGTTAATAGTAAATAGCAAATTTTATCTGATTCTTCTATTTTACTGCCATCATATTCTACATCTCTGATTAATGTTTCTACTTTAAGAAAATGTTCCTCTAAGGTGTCATTCTTCTCAATTCTGTATTTCAATAATTTCTTGAAGAGACATAACTTAGATACAATACCTTTTGGTAGAAATACATCTTCCAAAGCTTTCATCATACATTTGGCAGTTTTCGCATTCTTTATTACATCCAAATGTTTGTCACTGATGCATTGAACAATCGTCGATTTTGCATTCGCCTCATTTATTTTGATTTGCTTTATCTGCTTTTCATCTGACGAGTCTTCATCTACATTAAAAACTTCTAAAATTTGCTTTTTTTCAAGAATAGTTCGTACACGAAATTTCCAATTATTAAAGTTATTAGTCATTAACTATGGAAGAGTTACTACTTTATTTACATATGCCATTTTACTCACGGTATTTTACTCTTCAGCCGTCAATATTTAAGCACGTCTGGGCCTATAACATTTAGAAATATTCAAGTAAAATACCTCTTGTTATAATCCACTATTTTATTTTACTGAATTCATATACACACACCATTTTATTTATTTACATTACAAAACAAACGCTAGTTTCATTCCATAGAGTCATGAATACGATTACTCTAACAGCTACAACGTTACAAAGGGCTAAGTTCGTCACAGATTATATAAACATGTTGCCTACATGTGCCAGAAATCTTGCAACGTTGTCAATGAAACCTAGCAGCTCGTTACCTGCACGTGCCAGAAATGTTACAATGGCAATGTTGCCGAGGCGACCTAGCAGCACGTTGCCTGCACGTGCCTGAAATGTTTCATTGGCAACGTTGCTGAGGAAACCTAGCAGCACATTGCCTGCACGTGCCAGAAATATTTCAGTTGCAACGTTACCGAGGCAACAGATCATCACGTTGCCTGCATGTGCCAGAAACGTTACATGGGCAACGTTGCTGATGGTACCTCGCAGCACATTGCCTGCACGTGCCTGAAATGTTACAGTTGTGACTTTCCCCACCATACCAGATAGTTTAATTTCTGATCAACAGATGCCATACATGAATAACGGCTATTGTTTTATATTCACATGTACAAATAATCCAAAAATTCTGTGTTTTACATGAGCTATTGCGGTATCCCATTTACTGTATTTCAAAAATCTTAAAAATTGGGAAACAACATTTAACATTGTAAAACTTTGTATTCATTTAATTATGACAGAGATGGTAAGCATTTTATTTAATTACCATTAATAGTGTAATACTTTTCATATCAGTGATTGTGCATCCAAAAGATCAATATTAACACAAACAGTGGCAATTTTTCGTACTTACATTTCATTATCATCCTGACATTAAGTGATGACGATGTAAATATTTTCACTTTGCGTAAAGGTGTATGGAAGATAAAAAAAATGAATCTAAAAGATTTGAAATACTGCTGTTCTAGACATGTGCTTTCGAAGCGCTGGCAACGTGCTGGCAAAGTGCGGGCAACGTTGCAATGTTGCCCGACGAGACGTTGGCACGTAGCCTGCATCTATTCTGCACATTTCTGGCACATCGCAGCACGTTGTAGCAACGTCACAATGTTACAGTGTAACGTGCAGGCAACGTTGCCATGCTGTTAGGAGATAAACTATATTCTCAATAGTCAAGTTTGTATGTAGTATATGTGTACCCATATTGATGAAGTTATGAAAAACATTTCTTAGGTGTGCAACACTAGGCTAAAAATATGAAAATGGCGGCCATATTAATATTATGAACACATAATGAACGAAATACACAAAAGTAAAGTCAGCTTTGTGTGTAGTATATGTGTACCAAGTTAGGTGAAAGTATGAATAATATTTCCTAAGACTTGAAATACTATGTTGAAATATAAAGATGGCTACCGTTTTGAAAATTGAAACACAAGATGAACGAAATACAAAAAAGTTTAGTCAGATTTGAATGTAGACTATGAGTACAAAGTTTGACGAAATTCTGAAAAATTTTTCCAAAGAAATATAATATTAAGCTATAAATATAAAAATTGCAGTGATTTTTTTTAATAAACACACGATGAACGAAGAAACACTAAGTCAAGTCAGAATCGTATGTAGTTTCTGTGTTCCAAGTTTGATAAAATTCTAAAATATGGTTCTTTAAATATGTTGCTTTACCAGAAATGTTAAATTGGGCGCCATTTTGATAATATGGAAAGCGTGTAGACAAAATAATATATAAGTCAAGTAAGATTGCTAAGTACTATGTTTCTACCAGGTTTAATGAAATTCGATCCACTGGTTCAAAACTTTTAAGGGGGGACACACACTGATTCATACAGACACACAGACACACAGACTTTTTCCTACGGAAAGAAGGCTAACGATAAGTTACCAGAATCACTAAGGTTATTGTTTACATCAATGGCGATGCAAATTAAATAATATGTGGTTTTCGGGATAAACTGAACATTTTTGAAGCACTAGTTACTTTACAGCGTACTTTACAAAGGACCATTTTGACTTATCATATCACCTTCCTTTCTGTCTATCTGTGTGTGATTGCATATAGGTGTGTAGGTGCGTGCGTGCGTGTGTGTAGGTGTGTGTCCGTGTGTGTGTGCCCAAAAAAACGTTTGAACCAATGAACCGAATTTCATCAAACATTGTACACACATAGTACTTAGCCGCCTAACTTGACTTTTTAATACTTTATTTGCGCCATTTTCTCATTTTGAAAATGGCGGCAATTTTGACATATTCATATTTAGCTAGACATCTTAGGAACCATATTTTAGAATGTCATAAAACAAGGTAAACATGTACTACATGCAATTCTTCTTGTGTTAATATAGTCATAATGGTGGATATTTTTATATTTTAAGCATAGTATTGCAGACAGTGTGTTTCGATTCAACACAGAACTGGCAAGTGGGCTGCCTACCCACCCGCAACCGGCTTGAATTCTGCTCGCGGCGCGCTAGCGACGGAGCTACGTTCGATTTCACTGGTTGCCGCCTTCTTACGCAGCATTCTAAACGTTTTAACTCTTTCAACATATATTTACACAGACTTTGGAATATGTTTCAATGATTTCTGCTTCAGATCTCGTTATTTTACGCTTCTGTTAATATTTTTTACAAAATATTTCTATCAATAAACGTTTATTTACGACATAGTATATTACTACACAGCGATGCGACTAGAAACATTAATTCATCACAGACGTTTACAATGGACATTTACAATGAACATTTAGAAAAGATGTTCGAAGTGGCGTCCATCCTCTTCCAAGCAGAGGGCTACTCGTCGCATGAAGTTTTTGCGTGCGTTGGACAACATCTCAGGCGTGAATTCCGCAAAGGCTTCGGTGATGGCTAGCTCCATTTGTTCGGGTGTTTGAGGTGATCTAAAAATATTCGCGACTTGACGTAGCCCCAAATGAAGAAATCCAGGACGGTCAGATCAGGTGAACGTGGCGGAAATTCTACAAAGCCGCCAATCCCTTTCCACCGGCCAGGAAACAAACGGTTTAAAACTTCTCTCGCCAGTCTCGAGGAGTGCGCTGGATGACCATCTTGTTGAAAATGCATGTTGATCAGCTCAGCCAATGTAAATTCTTCCAAGATATCCTGGAGTTCGTTGTCCAGAAAACGAGAGTAGGACGCTGCTGTTACTCTTTCACTTAAGAAGATGGGACCAATCACTCGATCTCCAAACACTAGCGCCCTCACATTGACTGAAAAGTGGCCCTAAAAACAAGTAAACGGTTCATTTTAGTGAGAGAGTTAGAATCTCAAAGATTTCAGATCATTTCGCCTGTTTGAC
>PNEQ01112962.1:0-25069 GCA_003012365.1 Medauroidea extradentata
TGACTGTAAGCACGTATGATATCTCCTGTGGGTTGTATTACACGGTGATAGTGTCGCGGTGGCATGGTGCTAGGCTGTGCAGCATTCAAGTTGTGGTCTATTGTCTGGACTGAGAAACTTAGTACAGAAAACAGAGAAATGTGACTGTAAGCACGTATGATATCTCCTGCGGGTTGTATTACATGGTGATAGTGTCGCGGTGGCATGGTGCTAGGCTGTGAAGCATTCAAGTTGTGGTCTATCGTCTGGACTGAGAGACGTAGTACAGAAAGCAGAGAAAAGCTGCATGAAAACAATTATTCTTAATACCATTAAATTAATAATAATGGTTAAATTCAGTAACTGAATCACTGTTATTTTAAAAATAATAAAATATGTGCTGAAAAAATACAAGTAAAAATAGCAGACTAGTGATAAAACTGCACACTATCATTATGGTGTGTGTGAATGTTGGAGTGAACAGTGCTGAAGCATTTCAGAGAGGATTCCACTGCTGTACTGTAATGCAGTTAATTCTTACGAGTACCAACAGTAAGGTTGTGCATTTGTTACACGTTAGCCTGATGTTTGGGAGGATACCTCTCTCCAACAAACCTGAGTATGCTTTCAGGTTTTCCAAATATTTGCTGCAGGCAAATGCTGAGAGTTGGTTCCCTACTAAAAAAGGCCATGGCCAATTTCTCTCCCAGTTCCTGCTTTTTGTAGAGTTGTGTGTCACTGTCTGGGATGACTGCACTGTCTATGAGACCCTGCCGGCTTCTGGGAAAATTCGGTGACTCAGTAGACTGGTCTCGACAGTTGCTAATTCAATAAACAATTTACAGCGCACCAGCAATACAGTTTGGTCAGAACTTTTTTTATATCTTTTTGAACTTTAAATATAACCTTATATAAATTCTTTCCTCTGGTGCAGGAGGATAGTGGGCCATAATTGTCTCCCACGTCCGAAATTTCTCCAGTTTGAAACCATTAGAATTTGTTGTTTTGTGCTAAGTGTTTTCAGAACTTGCCAACTTCTGTGATTTTACTGAGCTAGTCACTTTGTAGTGGAACAAGAATTGTTTTGTAATGTTAAAGATGATGAATCAAACAAAATAGCCAGTCAGGGATAAAATATCATTTCAGCTTTTATTTTTAAACTCTAAAAAAAATCAACAATTTTATTTTATCAAGTTTTTTTCTTCTGTGTTCCAGTGCTATTGTTGATGTATGCTCCAGTAGTAAATTATAGGTAACAGTTCAAACTGATTTCTTATTGAATGCTAAAATATTACTGTTAGGATTTGAAATTCTGTTGAGAAAGGTAGTAAGACTGTTGGGGTTTATAAACAATAATATGCTAATTATGAGCTAGGCCTGCATCATGGTTTAATCTGCCGGTGCTACTTACACAACACAACACAACACAACTGTACAATTTGGTAACCATACAATGAACAAACTGACTTGGCGAAAATAGTCAACTGCCTGACAAAACAATTGTGCAGCACGCACTCACAAAAATAATACCAACGTAACAATAATTAACTTCTCTTCAGCATTACCATGTAAGGTACTTATTTTTCTAAAACTCAGTTCTCAACTTCGGAAATATACACAGTGATAATACAGGTACATAATACAAGACGTGACAATTTTTAGACAATGTTATGTTTAGATTTTCATTTAGGGTGATGTCAAAATATTGGCAGTAATGTTTTCTGTGGGCAAATTTTCAAGTGCAGATTTTTTTTGTCGTTCTCTTTTCCAAAATGGTGTCTTACCTGTATATGTTTGGACTGTTGACTAATGTTGACTAATGTTATTTTTTGCCAGCTGAACAACCTTTAATGATCACAATACACTACCAAGGATTTTATCTCCTTCAAAGGTTCTAGTTTTTAAAATAGTGTTCTAAACTATAGTATTTCTTGTAATCCTTGACTCCAGGCCATGTATTCTGTTTCTAATGTACTAAGTGCATCTGTTTGTTTTTTTTCCTGTGCGAGGAAATTGGACCTCCTATGAACCTGATATTGAATGTCTTTTAAGTTCATTCGCCAATCTGCATCAGTAAATGTCCCTTTCTTGAATTCTAACTTGTGGCGTTGCAAGATTACAGTTTTATTTTGTATTTTGTTATGGAAGTTAGATTCAGTCATTTCTTGGAATTTACATATCTATTTTGGTAATATGGAAAGTGTGCAGCTAGGCTCCTCCTCGAGAGCTGAAGAGATGTAGGGATACGGGAGCCTTAACAATGAGGAAGTATGATCGGAATAGTCAATAATAGGAGAAATGAAAAGGTGAGAATATAGTTGCAGGTTATGGGTTTAATGGCGAATTGCCAAAATATTTGAACCTGTACCAGTGTAACCTGAAGGGCGTGTATAGAAAGGGTCCAGAGAACAATAGTTCCCATGGAGAGAGTCTGAAGAAATGCGTTTTGACGTCTCAGGAACTGACCTGTAGACCGGTTAGGCTGAACAGCTGGCTAGCAAAGAGCACTATCAGACGTGAGGGTTACATTGGGAAGGGTCCTGCGGTGCTGTGGCATCGTTGGGTAGAGGAAACTATCGTTAGCATAACTGTAACGTAGCAGTGTAATTTCTGGAGTGGCAGCTGACAACTGTATCTTCCAGGACTGAGAGGTTTGAGCAAGGAGAGTAGCTTCCCTCGTCAGTAAGAACTGGCTTCTGTGGCTTTTGCTCGCTCTTCTATATCCACTCTGTGGTGGTCTGCTTTGATTGGCCGGCCACTCGCCTAATGAGAGGTGTGGCAGATGCATAGGGGTTTATCATTCCTTTTGCTAATGCCTTCTTCTGTGCTGCTGGTGACGTGCTTCCAGGTGGCTATAATTGTCTTCTAGCCTATACAAATCCTTTCCTAGGCTTGCGGTACAGTAGGATAGTTGTAAGTGTTTTAATTGCTTGGAGTTGAGTTAGAATGTACTGACATGTGCAGGGATTAAACTGGGGTCGGTAGGATGAAAATATGGTGTAGGTAAATTGAACGGATGGGATGAAGCTGCAGCTTTACAGTACCAGACTTGTCAGCATGCGTCAAGCAAGTTGTGTTAAAATAGGGTATGTTATACACACATTAGAAGCTGGAAAATAGCACTACACCTGAGCTTTGTAGGTCAAAGGATTAGATGCCTTGTAGTTAAATTTATAATGTTATTAATGTTCTAACCACATGCACTTCTGCTGTTCAGGTTACTAATTTATGATTTCCCTCCCTCCTTTTTAGTAAGTTAGGTGAAAATTAACATCATGAAATGTTAACAAGTGTTTGTAGGTCAAAATTACAAATTGTAATTTTTCATCCAAAATTTACTTTCTTAAAAAATATTCCATACAGCTTTCCATGGTTTTTCTTTAGTTTAGAATTTGTACTGCTTAGTTGGCAATTGTAGTGATGCTTGTGCATGTTTGAGATGCTGTTTCATTGTAATCATGAACTAACATAACTAACTAACATGTTTGGTGATAGCAAATGTATAACATTTTCCAGGGTGATTGGTCGAGCTTGACTTTGAGAAAACATCAACATCGTTTAGTAAATATGCTTCGTAAGCCATTCCGCAGAAAGTCAACTACTTCTTCGCCATTGCTTGCACGTAGTGGTGTGGGAGGGGTGGGGGAAGAGGGTATGGACAACGGACGAGATGAGTCGAGTGCAGGAGAACTGTGCCTAGAAGATGACTTCAGAGATCAAGTACGTGCCATGCTGCTTTTCTTTGTTATGTGGCCATAGTACCACAGCTCTTTGCCTCTTCTCTTATGCCTGTCCGCCATTCTGGAATATCTACTGTATTTACCTGTGTACCACCCACACACTGAAAACTTGGGGCTCGTGTCATACACTGAAATCAAGGTTTTGGATTATTCCAGCATTTAAAAGTGGGTTTTTCATATATTGTAGACTGCTGGAAGGATTTATTATAATATAATATGAGATAGTAGCTTGCTAGCAGTAAATACGCAACACCAACATCATTACCGTCAGCCAAGTTAACGGCAGTGTGTTTGGCATTTGCCGATCTGCTGTGACATGCAGAATTTCCACAGAGATATGTCAAGTTGCACCAAGCTGGTGTGCACCTAGATACTCAACCACCATCTCTTGCTCTCTCTGCCCAATGAGTGAACATCCAAGCACTCAGAGTGCAGCGGATAATGCTTCATTGCTCCACTGGAATGAGCCACAGTACAGTACGCTATGTAATTATCAATAATTGCCATCAGAGTGCTGTATACACTGCAGCTGCCCAAAATTTACTCTCACATGATACTTTACCATTATCATTGTATATCTTCCAGCACATCAAGAGGTGCTTAACCACAATTAATTCTTCTGGGGCATCATTTCATTCTTAAGACGTCATCTATTCATTAATTAAAATTAATTTATATTTAATTTTATTGTATTACATATTTTAATAAATCACAATATGTATGAAACTGTATATTTTAAACAAAATTAATTCTTGAGAGTTGGGGCTCTGTTGAAAATGTAGGATGCAGGTCTTACATTGGGCAGGTGGTACATGTGTGAACACTGTGTATTTGGTTTCCCAGCTTGTTTTCCTATTGTCTGAAACTTTTCAACATTAGTTGGTTAATTGTTTATTATGCAGGATGGCAGACAGCAGGAAATGTGGGAATGCTAGGGAACAGTCTATTTGGATGTGTACGTAACTTTGTAGTCATTCATCAGCAGGTAAGTTGTCAGTTTGTGGTGAAGGTGTAGTTGCTGCATGCACTGGGTTGTGGGTAGATGACTAGCAAGCTCACAGCCAAGAAGAAGGAAGCAATATTGGCAAGGTAACTTGCACTATACTGTTTATAAGAACCTCTTTGTACATATTCTTGACCTACTGATACATTCTAGCATCGTCTGCCAACTGAATCAACTTTAGGTCTTATTAATATCAAACACATTCGTTTTTTTGTTCCCTGCATGATTGCTGCAGACATAGATAACAGCAACTACTATTTGTTGGCCAGACCAAGAAACAAATGTTTCAGCTTCTCAAATATTTGTCCAAGGCTAAATTTTTGCACACCTACAAAGTTCAGTATGATTAGTAACATATTAAAACATTACCACCGGAAACAGTATGCATCACATAGAAGAAAATTTGCAACAAAGTAATAAAACATGTGTTAATGAGGATTTCTACAAAATTGCTGCAGTGAGGCGTAAATTTTACCATATAGTTTTTACAAATTATTAAAAATAGTCTATAAACTATGTTCTACATAAGTATATAAAGAAATATCTTAAAATATGTTAAACTATATGCCATAAAAAATAAGGGGGAGTAATGCATAATTTTATCACAATAATATAAATTAGGCAACAATTTTCAGCTAATTTAAATGTCTACATTTTAAAATATGTATTAGATGATTTTTGTTGCCTATTCTTTCAGCTTTATATTGGTGTATTTGTTAACAGGTTAGCGTACAGTGTGTCGCATTGTACCTTATCAAACACTACGGACAGGCCTAGCTTTTGCTCCGTGCTACTTCTCTATGCTCTCTCTTGAAATCATTGACAACTTAATTCATAATCAGGATGGCTTTTCACCTTATTTTATATACTGCCTACAATTCATAAAAAATTATGCTATTTTCAATTTTAAATTTATAGAGGTAATGAGTATTATTATTTATTATACTCTTTCAATGCATAACATTAAAAATAATATTAAATCACACACTGACATTCCTAACACAAAACATTCCACAAAAACAGCTTAAAATACAGGTAATGACACAAAATTAACAATAAGTGAAGATTGTGTAACAACTAGACAATACTATAATAATTGAAATTTTATAACATGCTGGAAATGTGTAACTTATTTCACACAGTTTGCTGGTTAATTTTTATTTTGTACTAGCAGTCCCTCGCAGCTTTGCTCGCGAGTATTATTCGTAATTGATAATATTTACTTTCATTGAAAAACCTCTTTGTACACAAGATTGGTACTACAGTCATCAAGTGTTAGAATGTCCAAGCTGCTAACTGAGTTAATTCTGCAGCAGGATAAGTAGCTATAGCTATCCACATGAAAAGCAGTCTTAAGTTTGTCCCTGCCACTAACAGCGACTTTGCCTGGGCCTTATTTATAGCCCTGCCAATTTGAGGTTGTGGGGTGGTTACAGACACCCAAGGTAAGAGGTTAATTGAACGAAAAACATCTGTTTACCTTGTGCACAACCATTGTTGATGGTGCCCTCAATTATATATTTTCAAAATATTCACTTTAACTTTAATTGACATTACAAAGTTTGAGTCGGTAAAGGTTTCGCGGAAACACATTTGGTGCCCCAAACTTGAGATTAGTGAGATGATATATTGTCGGTTTACTGCCAAAAGTGACAAAGTCAAAATGAGATAAAATTATATAAATGCTAGGAATATGTATATGTTGTTCACGAACAATTGTCCAAGTTTAAAGTCTATTCGTCGTTTCGTACTGTTGTGTCACAGTATAGTAACATATCACATTTTTGTTAATATCTACAATTTAATACTGTTTTTAAATGAAATAGCTTTTTTGACTTAATCACTTTTGGCAGTGTACTGACGATATGTCAGCTGATATTGTAGAGGAACCTAAGTGAAAAGCAAACTGCAATTTAACACCATTTAAAGACTACATGTAAATTGCACTAATTCAATCTACCTTTAGTTTTTCTGTGTCAGAATTGAACGTTTGCACGCAGTTTTTAACGGAATTCGAGTCCAGACACTCCCGGAATTTAGACCTGAGTAACAAACAACTGTGTCACGTAACGTTGAAATAATTCATGAAAATAACATTTTATCTAAAAAAATAAAATATCTGTGTCCTTAGCTCATAGAGGTTGTACAACACCACGTCTCGATAGGTTACTGTACAGTGAAACTCCTGTATAGGTTGTTTCTCGCTGCTCGTTCCTGATTTTCGGATAGTCCACCTTGAATATTGACCCACTTAGTTTTATTCCTAATAATCACATTTCTTATAAAGAAGAATTACATATATATATATATATATATATATATATATATATATATATATATATATATATATATATATATATATATATATATATATATATATATATACACACACATATATACACATATATATATATATATATATTTTTTTAATATTTACGTAAGCATTTCTCTTGACGCGAACAACACCTCAATATCGCTATTGGTTAGATAGATATCATGAGTTGATGGAAAATAAATTTTGTGCTTTTTCACCCTTTTGGGTGTCGAATTTCGAAATATTTTTAATTTACATCTTAGACATATGTATAAGTATCCAACTGAAGTGTAAATCACATCACTAGCCCATTCAGTCGAATCAAAATCGATCATTCACTAAAAAAATCACATATCACCCCTGCACAGCATTGAGAAATCGAATTTCGAAAAATCTGAAAACCGTTCTCTACGGGTTCGATAGATATCGTGAATTTATCTAAAACACATTCAAGGTCTTTTCACCACCTAAGAGAGTAAATTTCGAAAAACCCTTGAATCATGTTTTAGAATGCTTTATTGGTATCTCGTGGACGTGAAAAACACAACATTAGCACGCTGGGTTCAAGATATATCGACGATTAATTGAAAATGCTTTTCAGCACTTTTCACTCCTTTTCATGTCCTTCGGTGGCGAATTTCGAAAATTCCTGAAAAACATTTTTAGGTATTTGAGAAAGCATCAATCCTAAACAAAAATCACGTCGCTATATAAAAAGCTATGGGATCAATATGTAACGAATGTGAGTCGAAAACTCATATTACCCCTTTTTTTAAGCAGTTTAGGGCAGAATTCAGAAAATATATTTAAATGGTACTTGGGATATTAACAAAAGCACAAATTTAAAGCAATGAGCACTTCAATATCTCTATTGATTCGATAGATATGGAAGAATAATCGAAAACACATTTCACATATTTTCACCCCTTTAAATAAAGAATTTCAAAACGTCTTTAAGTCCTGCCATAGACGTTTGTAAAAGTAACCAATTAAAGTTAAAATCACGATGATAGCCAATTGTGTTTCAAAGATATAGACGATTCATAAAAAACACACGTTGCCCCTTTTTACTGCCTGGGGGTTGAATTTCAAAAAAACCTAAAACTAGTTTTTGGATATTTACGTAAGAAATATTTTGAAGTGAATATTAAAAGCCTCTATCCCGAAGGTTTCGATAGATATTGATAGTTGATTGGAAACACATTTAATGTATTTTTACCCCCTGAAATGTTGAACTTAGAAAAATCGTTAAATTGGTTAGTATGAATTTTTACGAGTGTCCTTTTAAAGTAAAAATCACGATGATAGGCCATCTGGTTCAAGCTTTATTGAAGTTTCTTCGGAAACACGTTTCACCCCTGTTCACCCCCTTAGAGGTTGAATTTCGAAAAATCCCTTCTTAGTGCTCACCTACGACCTGAGGGGAACCCCCACAAAAAATTTCACGATTCTAGGTCCAGTGGTTTGGGCTGCAGTTTGATATGTAAGTCAGTCAGTTAGTCAGCTAGCTTTAATTTTTATATATGTAGAGATTGTACAGTTTTTGATCTAATAAAATGAAATATTGTTAATGAAAGGGGAAAACTATGAAACTTGGCAATTTTAAATATACAGTTTCTTTTAAGTATTGGAAAACACATGGTTCATTAAGAACGCTGCCTATCTGGCAGAAGTAGCTTGAGCAAATATAGGGATTTGTGCATTATATTATAATTTGGCACTGCTGTATCATTTATTGTGATATTGCTTACATATAGAAGTAATTTTTTGTGTTGACAAGAGTAGAATATTGTTGTATGAATAAAAGTGAAGAAGGAAATTATGAAATGATTTTAAATGTTTTTGATCGTGGAAATATTTATTTATTGATATTGATATGAGGGTATGTTAAAAACACAATGGAAGATCTTGCAGAAATTTGGGCTGAACAATATGAACAATGAAAAGTCGGTGGTGGTATATACGTACGTTTGATAGGTACTGAGAAATACTGAATGTACATTTATAGATATTAATCTATATCCGTATCCTGGCATGCGTCTTGGCCCCGAGATAGGCAGCATTCATAACGTCTTATGTTGATAATTTACTTTCAGAGAATCCTGTGAATTCTTGCAGTTTGTTATCCTTGAAATAATAATAATTTTTTTGCACCACATACACAATCTAAATGACCCAGAGCTGCTTGGATAAGGAAATTGACACAAATATGCTTTTATATGAATGTCCTGAGAACACAAATATGATGGATGCTGCAGAAAATACTTGAACACAATTATTGCAAACCACTGTCTGCAGTCGTGTGCTTATGATTCCATCAATGACATTTAAAGATGGAAGCTTCCAGGTCATAGTCAATTTGGCTAGTTCTCCAGAGGTATCACTCATAATAATGTCATCCAGCTTATATTAAAGAGTCAAGATCTCCAATCTCCTAGGATCCGGCCTACTCAAGAACTGGCCGCAGCCACAACCCTTCCAAATAAATTGAAACTACAACTAAAAAACTTACTGCTGAGCCGAACATACCAGCAGAAACCAAGATGCCAGAACACCAGCGTTTTATGGACTGCCAAAGCTACATTAAGAGGACATACCACACGGACTTATAGTTAGTGCCATAGGTTCCCCTACTCCAGCACTAGCGAAGTACCTCAACAAGATGATTCAATCAACAATTCTGACTCCAGCTTCACAGATACTGAATTTTGTCACACTTTATTGAAATTCTTCAACAGCTCTCCTTCCGTCCAAAAGACATAGTAGTAGTAATCTTCAATGTGGTGTGTCTCTTCACCTAGATATCTGTTCAAGGCATACTTCAAATCCTCCTAAAAATACCTAGGAGATAACGACCAAAGCAGAAGCCTCGTGAAGATGGCTGAACCCTGTGTTTTTTGACCTTCTTATCATTCAAAGGACAAGTATGTGTGCAAATGAAGGGGCTGCCATGGTTTCTCCATTTTCTCCTCTATTGGCCAACATCTTCATGGAGATGACTTGGAGAAGAAAGCAGTTAACACCAGCAAACACAAGCCAAAATGCTGGTATGGATATGTAGATGACACTGTTATCATATGTAGCCATAAAAGAGAAGAACTCTCAGAGTTCTTAGAACACTTGAACGGCATTCACCCTAACATCCAGTTCACAATGAAAATAGAAAATAATGTAAAACTGCCCTTCTTGGATGTACCGGTTACAAGGGAAGAAGACGACCACTTGGGTCACAAGATGTACCAAAAATCAACTCATACAGACAGATATCTACATGCCAGCTCACACCACTCACCTTCACAGAAGACAACAGTTATGTCGACTCTAGTAAACAGAGCCAGAAATATCTGTGAGGAGGTCAACATCGAAGAGGAGATGAAACATGTTACTGATGTGAACGGCTACTCCATGGGTGAAATTAGCAAAGGCATGAAGCCTCCTTGTAGCATGGAAAACAACAAAAGTATTTTCCCAACAAAGCCATAATTCCATATGTTAAAGAACTATCCGATCAGCTGTCACGTCTTCTACGAAAGAACAAAGTCTATACTATACTGAAACCAATGAACCAGATTGGAAACTCTTTTATTTCAGTAAAGGACAAGACCCCAGCAGAACAACTTGCCAGATATCCTACTGTCTGGACAAATTGGAAGACAAATCATCACGAGGGTAATGGAACACATCAGAGACTACAAACAGGAAAATCCACAGTCAGCCACAGCAGAACACTCAGTTGAAACAAAACATAGCATTTAGACAGATATGATACTATAGCTAACATTCTGAACTACAAGAAAAGATATATCTGAGAGGCAGTCAAATTTTCAAAACATCCATCCAACATCAATAGGGAAAATGACTGCAAATTAAGCAATAGGAGGGCACCTAACTTCATAAACATAATTCAGCTGGAAAGTAGAGGAGGGACAAGTCTTTTCATGATTGGTCAAATATCTGAACAAACCAGAAAGGGGGTGACCAGGGATTGGTCAAGTGAGACAGCAGATCACAGCAGAGATAGCAGGGGATTGGCCGACAACCCTGGACAATCAGGGAACACCCAAGCTCAGCCCGCAGTATATAAAGGCAGGAGGACCTCCCGGATACTTAGAAAGGTTACAGTTACTGCTGCTGCAACTGTACCCTGAAGATGGAGGCTTCAATGCTCTTCGAGACATCGGAAAGAAATACAACAGTGAGGCAACTACAGTAAACCCCCAATCTAACGACATAATTTCCTTCCAGGAACCCTGGAAAAATAAAAATAAATATTTTAAAAGTTGGTTGAAGCTAAGCAAAGTGCAATAGATCACAATAAAACATTATTTAAAAATGTTTTTGCCTACATTAAACAAAAACATACTGCAGTTATCATAAATAGGTGATATGCAGCTGTGAAACAAAAAAAACTGTGAAAAAAAGTGAGAAACTTTAGCTGGAATACAGTTAAAGCGTGAGCCGGGTGAGTTAGGCCGCCCGTGCAACAATGGCGTATGTGAGACGTGAATCGTGATGACTAAGGCTACCTTATCTCCTCCTCCTCCCCTTCACTTCTCGATGCTCCCACCTCCCATACTCCTCTCTCACATTCCACCACGTGCGTGCTGTGCTGTAAGAAATATACGGCTAAAAATAGATAACACCCCTCCTGACTGTCCACGCCAGCCAGCTAGCCAATAATCCCCCACCCCTAGCCGACAAGCCAGTTTGTGCTTGTGTGCGTGCGCATCAACTTCCGTGCCTTGTCTAGTTAGTGTACGTTCTTCGTCACTCATCGCAGCTGCAACCACACTGCCCCCACCCACTGTGTCACATGCGACTAATGCATCCTGTCTGGCCGTAAAACAGAGCGTTTGTTTATATTTTTTCCTCTCCAACTTTCTCGCAGCCATCGTCTTTGTTTCCGTTGGTCGTATGCCCAGGGTGGGGGGAGAGAAGTTTCTTTTTTTTTCTTCATTACGGCAGGGCAAAAAAAAAAGGACCAGCATGACACTAAGCCCGTTAAAGAAGCAAAAAAGAAAACAATACAGATTTTATTTCATCTATATTTTTCTCTAGCTACACATCAGGTTGTGTGCATTAGCTCGGACAATACCTACCTACCTTACTGTAGGGAGCTGAGAAGGCAAGGCAGAGCGGCGGAGTGGTGGTTAGGGCCACAGAGCTCTCTGCTTGGCGCCACACCCAGCCACATTCCTGTGTATTGCCTTATCCTTAGCTCCGAGTACTTGACCTTGACAACTTCCGCTGCGTGTTTGATCACTCAGCACATGAGGCATGTTACTGTGCAGGTTACTGCGGCGTAAAAACGGCCTATGACGCAAATACAATTAGTCCCGTATGCTACATGTGGGCTTATAAGATTTTTCTTTTGTTACCGCTCGTAACATATAAAATTGACTGTACTCAAGCTTTATCTTATGCCAATGAGAAGTTGTGTTTATTTATTTCTATTTTACAACAAAAAAGAAAGGTTGTATTTACGTGTGCTGTATCAATTTGTAGGCCAGCGGCGCTAGGAGTTGCGGCGTGAAGTGTTGCGTCGCATGCAGTATACACTTCTTCTTTCCTGTGACTAGGAGTTGTTTTCAGTTTTTAGAGGATATCTTTTCTGACTTAAATAGTGTACAATTTTTTACCTTATTGTCAGGAGGCTGGGCGTAGTACGAGGTGGAAAGCAACTAAACATAAACAAATAGATAAGACAAGCATTTGACTGAACCATAACGATAAGCAATAATGATAAAATAAACTCTGTAATTATTAAAACAGCACTGGGGGAATAAACACATACTGTACGTAGCTCCTTAAATAAAATAAAAACAAACACTTTTAGAGACAGAATTTCCACCTTGTAGACTAGCTACATAAAGTATTGTTTGGTAGAGCACAACAAATTTACTGAAATAAAATAATAACTCCGCTTGGCAAACTATCTATTGCGAAGGGTACAGAAGATCGAAACATGGACTAACATTCCAATACGGGTCTCGTCTCTTATCTTGTATCGCGCATGTGTCACATACCAATAATCTTCTGTAAATAAAGTATTTAAATCAAGATACATGTTCTGCAATAAGAGGCTATCAATTAATGTTAAAGGGGACTACTGTTCGAATACTTGAATTGAAAGAGTGAATTCAAATAATTGGAATTTATTACAAGAGATTAAAATAAATCGTTACAAAAATAAAGATTACATTAATGAAAATAAAATTGCTCAATTTGAAAAAAAAGATTTAAAAGTTCGAATTTATTAATAGGTATTATTATTAGTGATGAACAGAAATTACATTATTAAAAATATATTGCTTCATATTATACAAAAAAAAATAGTTTCTGTTATTACAAACTCGAGGTCATTACATTACTAAAAACATTTAATAAATGGCGATTGTACCGGCCAACCACAAATACACACGAAAGCGTATCCACGACTATTACAATAAAAACCGAACACGAATGTTAAAAGGGGAATTAATAATAATTAAAAATAATTACAAGAAAGAATACTTATCATTTTGACGTTCCTGTCCAGCGAAGTCTCATCCATCTCAGGGCTACGAAGTCTTCTTATCCCGTAATAAACAAACGACAACCCAAAATAATAGTAATAAACAAAACTAACCATACTGAACTTAAACTCCTGCCATCTGGCAGCCTGAGCCCTTAGGCTTACGCCTCGCCCTTTGGGGCATCGCCATGTTTGCCTAAGTCCTAATCAAAAAACTCATGCAAAAGTCTCACGCCAAAATCCCACAAAAGAAGTCCCAACGAAAAGAAGTCCACAAAAGAAGTCCGCCGAAACATGGCCGGCAGGTATTTATAACTACTGGTTGCGCCGTCGAGAACCTTCCATGATTTACCTTCCTGGAATGGTCAGCAGCGACCATTCCAGATCGACGCAACATCTTCCCTCTCTGTCCCACAAGGCATTCACTCATCAGCTACGTTTGACGTCACAGGCGGGGGGACTGTCCAAGAGCGGAACAACAGAAATGTGCTGCAGTGCACTTCTAGCCCGTGTGTCTACCCTAGTACAGCTGTTAATGTGGGACAGGGGAGCAGGGGAGTGTTGACAGAGGCGTCCAGTGCCCCCGGAAGGCCGCCGCATGCTGAAGGTTCCAGAAGGACCCACAACACACAACCGCCCGGCGACACCAAAACATCCATCACCACACCCACCACCTACCCATAACCTAACACAAGGCCATCGGCCTACACACACTACCAGAACACTGCCCGCATAGGAATCCACTAGCACTGCAGTGGCAACAAACTCTGCAGGCTACCAGGAACAGTGAACAACAAAAACTCTACCTGAGAGACTGTGTGAGAAAACTCTAGATTTCCACGATCTTAAATGTAAAGCAAAGACTTCCCAAGAATTGAATATTCTTTAAAATTATAATCCAAAATAACTTTACCATTTATTTCAAGTATGGATGACAAAAAAAAAAAAAACAACAAAAAAATGCCCAAAAATTAGTGTCGTGACAATATATTAAGTCATTTTTACTTAATATTTACGTTGCACATGATCAAGTCTGTGCATTATTCGTGACACAAAACTTTGCGGCGCTCGTCGTTTTTTATGTTTTTGGATTAAAGGGGAGTATAATTTTGGGATTATGGGGTTCCATTTTATTTGGAAAACACCTTTTAATTATACTAAAATATAATTTAATTGAAAAACGTGTTTATTTTAAGTCAATAGTTCTACATTCGCTTTTAAAAAATTCACTTTAAAATTTAAAAAAAATAAGGGGGGGGGGGGTTAAAATTAATTACCTCGGGACTAACGACATAATTATCTGCCACCGTGCTGTGTTGTTAGATCAAAGGTTTACTGTACAACCCAGAAGCCTAGAAGCTACTTATATTAAAGAGGTTGATTAAAAATTGCAATAGATATTCCAAACTGCACCAATTTCCTCGCTTCCTCAGTATATGTCACACTGATGTGTTTTCTGAACTGAGGGATGGTTTTGTTAAGTGGGGGAACTATACATGGCGCTGCAACTCCTTGCTAAGTGTTGGTGCATGCACAAATTGCGGAATGTACGGCACAGTCTTAATGGTTAGACATGCAAGTATCCAGCCACTCTTCTCTGTTTTAACGTCCTTTAAAATACTTTTGCTAATCCTCTAGTTCCTTCTCGAGCCACATTTTTTCCCATAATGCTAACAAAGGAGGAAAGGCCACCCATCAGTGGAATCTTTCTCGATGGGCTAAAACCAAATGTCAATTCACTCCTCCCTAAATACACACGAGCATGAGTTTTACACATAAAATCCAATCCTAATACCATGTACTCACACAACTCAGAAACGACCCCAAATTATTGGTCCCAAGAAAATCCCTCAATCTAAGCTGTACTTTTCACCATATTCCAACACACTTCCATCACCTAGCACTTAGCGAGGACGTGAGGGCATAATAAGAACACCACGTTTGCCGGACACGAGCCATGACAATATGTACGTCTATACATTAACAATACAGGACTGACTGGACGCATGTAACTGTTCTGTACGGCGTACCGGGAGAGACTGCCTCCTGGTTGCAGGGCTGGCTGGCCAGACGACCCCAGTAATCCCTTGTCCTGCCTGGACAATGGAATGTGCCTGGGATGGCACATTGCTAGCGGCCGACCCGTCGGTCAGTGATGTACAATGGCTCACTGTGCTGCCTCGCACTGACAGGCGTCAGGTGCGTATCACTTCTGCATATGGCAGTAATGCGTCGCCACAAGCACAATTGCCTCACTGTCAGGAACACAAACTTTTTTTTTTGTTACTCTTTAAGAGTATTCCACCATGAATTATTAATAAAGCAAGAAGAGGAACCCGGTTCCATTAAGGCTGTAATGTTTTCTTTCTGTGGCACTAAGAATTCACATAGTTCATGTTAAAAGGCAGTGTAATTTTCATTTAAGGCTTAGGGCCGTATCTATAAACGGCTTTCGGTTGTTATCCAATCACCGAATGTCTGTTCCGGCCGAAACATACACTATAAACCTCTTTGGTTGGTTGGTTGACTGCCTAGAAGTGAAGAGCCATCCACTTTCAGGTGAATGTGGTCAGACGGTGATTCGAAAGTCTGTTCAGCTGTTTTCATTGTGTCTTTATAACAATGGCGGCGGATCTTCTCTGGAATAACCTGTCAAACGATACTTGTCACACAAGAAAATGCAACATTTTAAAAATATATTCTTGATTGAAACGAGTTTAGGAATTACGTATTTGAAAGTTTTCGATAAACAGAAGCTACTGTTAAGTATACCAGGTCCGCTTAAAGTGTATGCAATATTATTCTATGGAGGGTTTGCTACAAGGTGAGACTTTCCACAAACCAAAATTGTTACTGCACTTGTATGTGTTTGCAATTTTTGTACCTTTGTTTCGAAAATAAGACAGAATTTTGCGTAGAAATAATAGCTACACTGTGCGGACATGACGGTAAACACATATTAACGAAAACGTTTTCTGTATGTATACATTTTATCTGATGTGTTTATACTAATATATTCGTTAGTTTCTTGCAATAATTATGTCAGCTGTAAAAATATAAATGATTAAATTTTAAAATTTTCTTGTACTTTCATCAAGTGACTCACGTGACAGGTTATTCCATGGTTGGTTTTTTAATTTACGTTTTATGCATTTCTTTATTGAATAATACAAACATTGGTTTTAAGCATTTGTAAAATCTGTACTGTTCTCCATGCAAACACAATATTATGTTCACTGAAAAATTCCTTCACAAATATTACTTTAACCATATTAACCTTCACAAAAAATATTACTTTAACCATATTAACCTTCACAAAAAATATTACTTTTACGTACCCAACCTAAATCCAAAGACAATAACATCATCTCAGATTTGATCAACAAACGTGAAATGTCAGAAAAGACAACCGAAAACTGCAGGGCGCGTTCCTATATTCATTCTGCGTACTATCCAATGGAAGAAAAATGGTGCTATGTTGCCATATTTACACTTAAAGTGAACGTGGAAGCGGTTTCAGCTGGCAAGCTCCCGAAAGTCGTTTATAGGATGCAAGTGGTTGGCAAACTGCCAAGTAAATGTCTGCTAACAGCGTTTTCGAAAGCCGTTTATAGATACGGCCCTTAGTCTACCGTTCCTGTGACTCCTTAATCGTTTATCGGACACGTCGCTGTAATGTGCCCCTTTTTATTACACAGGAAACATAAACACTCTTCCTGCTGTCATTTTAAAATCTTTCGCCAAGTGTCCTCTCACGTCACAATTAGCACAACACTGCTTTTCTCTCAGTTCCCGCTTATTTTCAATGCCATCAGCGATCGCTGCCCCTGCTATTTATAGTTGTCTGATCTTGTCACCATCCCCCCTCCACTTTCATTTCATTACCACGAACGTTACTCACTCATCTCTCTTTCGTACTTTCTTTTTTGTTGCATACATCCTTCCATTTCTACCGCTAACCATCTTAAGGTCCAGGACGTAGTTCGGTGTTTGCGGTAACACACAAAGCTCCCTCACTTTTGGTACCGCATTATCCAAAATCAAATTGACCAAATCTAAATCTAAGATACTGAGTCCTAAAGCCACTCATGTGACCACTGACTCTACAAAATTGTCCATTGTCTCTAAAAGGATGTTGGAAATGTTCAACGTATTTCTCTTTACACCTTCTACACACTAGGAGGTAGGACATAATTAAATAAGCACTCCTTAAAAGTATCAAACTTACTCTCTTTTCGCTAAACAAGAATGTCTTGAATGAGTAGATTAAATGGGCTGCCACATTTTGTATCTAACGTGCGATCGACACTTCCTCTGTAATTAAACACAATTCGCGTACATGATTCGTTTCAATGGTAAACAAGAACACTGCTTCAGCCTTCATTTCCGACAAATTGGCGACATCTTTCATTGTAACCCTAAATAACCGCTCGTCATATGTCATATTTACTGACCGCCTCACCCTCGTTATTTAGCGGCACCTTTGATGATAACCCAATTTCTTCCAGAGCTTTAAATTCTGCAATGCCCTTCTTACATAAATTGGTTGTTGTTTCCTCCTCTTTCCACTGCCACTTTCATTCAGAAATGCCTGCAGCATTTACTGAGCTTAAAACTCGTTTAAAATGCCATTGTTGCTACGCCTAAACTTTTCATTCATTGGACTTATACATTTTTTATATTCTTTTACACACTATTTGACTCTGCCAGTGACAGAGAAGGGGGAGCAGAGTGGCACAGTTGGGACCATCACTCTACTCTGCACTTTCTCTGCCTAGGATAACCCACCGGCCGATGGTGCTTGGTTCACTTACAATAAAATAGCAGAGCCTAACCCCCTCCCAAGTCCCTCTGTGGGTGAAACCAAACAGACTATTCTAGCAAACATAACTCCATTCAATTAAATAGATTTATTAACAAGGAAAAAACCTGCCTCATAATTACAAACTGATTAGCTTTAAAATGGGTTCGCCTAATAAAACACCAAATTTATAACAATTGGTGAGATCCCTTTTTAAACTTTTAATTCCTTCTTGATAATATCTCATAAAATGCTCCTAGGCCTATACGCATGCATGCACACCGTAAGACAAAATTACAATACATTTCCAGTTAAATATTCAGTTCATACCACATCACAAAATTAGTGCATACAAAGACTATTCTATTGTTTTCACAAGCAGCGTCCTCAAGTTATTTGCTAATTGTTGAGAGGAGGACAGAATATTTAGTTTACACAAATTTTACATCCCACATCATACAGAAAAAGTTACGGTAGTAAGCTCCTTGTGCAAGAGGGTTTACATTACAAAACACACTTCATATAAACTTTCAGCACAGTCGCCATTTCCTCTCTAAATATGTCTCATTCACTTTTTATCTAGGTGCAGATTAGTTTTCACTACACAGTTAGCATCAGAAGTACCAGAGATGTGCGAAGCAAAGCCACTCTTACAGTTGCGGAACATAGCAAAAATTCCTTGCTCGCTTGTCCAACCTGAATTCTTGTAGAACAATTTAATGTCATCTTGGAAAGTCTGCAACTCCATGCAGGAAAAGATAGCCGTGGAGACGCAGAAGGCAATAGAATGCCTTCGCTGTTTTAATTCAAAAGTTAAACTGGGTCACTATCCTTCAAGACTCTCACCTGCCTGCCCTAGCCACGTGCCCTCCACCAGGATCACCTTGTTCCACTTTCACAAGTGTCGCTGCCACACACCGCCAGGATTCTCTACTACTCCCTCCACTCTCTGTCACGCCTGAACATGCACCGAAGCTAAGGTGCCCATGGCGGCGAGAAGGGGAGAGGGATAAAGGAAGCAGGAATGAAAGAGCTGACTTGAGAATGAATGGGAAACATCACGTGGAAACTAAACTAGAAAATAAATCCACATTAAAACTTTAAAAAAATCCCAAACACATCAAAATGAATGTTTAAACGTGACAAAACACAAACCTTCCAATTCTTGAAATTTGTATCTATTAACTGTGGATAGTTTTTAGTCATAGAAATATGGGCTGTCATGATTCCAACACTTAGCTCAAACAACCTCCAAGGTATTGTTTCGTTCAACTATAAATCACTTTTTACAGATACCGCCGAGCATGCTACTAATAAAGCGAAGTTCACTTAATCATGGGAAAACTTCTCCTGGGCCCATTAACTGTTTAAATGTACGGTATACGGACTCATTTGAGGAAGTCACACAATCACAACATATTTGTTTTGGGTTACTTTTACGTAGTTGCCAACTTGTACAATTTACCCGTAAAATGTACGGAAAATCATGTAATTGTACGATTGTACTGCAGTGTATGGTATTTTACTGGTTTTCGTAGTTACTAAAATTTAAAAAAAAAAAAAAAAAAAAAATTGGACGTTAATATTTTTATAATAATCCCGGATCAACAGCGATGGTGGCTGTTCATAGACGAATCACTTTCCTAATTGGCTGCCATTAGCCAATGAAACACACAGTTTCATTCAAACTTAGTTGAAGGTCATAAAAAAGATCAAACAGTGAATTTCTCAATCAGTTGTGTTTACTCGCAAGAAAATGACTTCTTCGTGTTTATTTTTCGTGTTGTTAAAGATTTATTAAATACACGGGGTAAGCTAATTTGTTTATTGTGCGTAACTTTTTTTTTCTTTAGTTATGTAATACAGCGAATATATTTGATGTGACTACAAGAATAACTGTGTTCTTTTGTAAGTAAAATAGTGTGGTAAATGTTCTGTGTGGCATGGCTTTAAGATGTGTTTGTTTTCAGCATGAGTGGAACAGTTAAACATTATTTTCAAGCGTTCAGAGATGCGAATGCACATGACTTCCAGCCGTACATTATCAAATCTGACATAGGCAGCACATTTACATTTTGTACAGTTTGTCAATGTGACATAAACATTGCCCATGGTGGATAAAGTAATATCAAAAACCACTTGAAAACTGCGAAGCACATAACAAATACGAAGTTCGGCAAAGGTAATATGATTTCAAGTTATTTTGCAAACAGTACAAATCGTCAGCTTAGTGCAAGAACTGGGTAACTTAAATTTTCCAAGATTAAGTTATCTGCAGATGTCTACACTACCCTTATGATTGTTCCTTTTGATATGTATACATTTATAAATGTTTTAAATGGGAGTATTGATTAAAGACAAATTTGCATTTCAAAAAATAACTATTTGTATGACAAAGCAATTTTCAGTGTTATAGTTGAATATCTCCAGCTACCTAGTTACCTAGTTGTAGTATTATGCAGTCGAAATACAGATAATACTGTAATAAGAAGTGAGTGTGTCTGAAAATGGTCTGAAAAATTGATTAAGGAAAGCAGAACTGATACATGGCCAATACTTGTTAGTGTTTGTTGGAACTATGATGATGCATGAGACCAGTGCCCTGAGTACGAACTCGTCCGGGACGTTGCGATCTGTACCGAGTGTTAAGGAAACACGTAGGGCAAATAGTGAGTACGAACCCTTTTGCGGAGCATGTTTCGTTACATTTCTGCGGAGCTGTGGAGTTACCGAACCTCTATGACGTTAATATTTAAGGAAGCTAATGTACACAATAGTGGTGCTAGTGTTTAGCTAATGGGTGTTGAACATGGGATTTCTCATTATGATTTCTGTCCCTTTGCTACTATTTTTTGTCTCTTGAAGACTTCCGTGGTAATGAAATACATAATTTTTTACATATTTAATTTACTGATAGGTTAAAAATATTTGTAGTGTTGACCACAGCAATTATTATTCCTCATAATTATTCGACGGGAATCATTATGTACTACTCAGTACTGCGATTATTGAGCTCGTTGAGAATTTTGATTATAATAAGGAACATTGATTTACAAGTCTACAGATTTTTTGCAAACAAAATGTAGTGTTTGCGATGAAAGGCATATAAGCATGTTACTTCATAATTTTATTAATTAAAGGCTATACTATAAACTATTCTGGCATTTTAAAGAACAAGAAATGAATTTAGATACAACCTTGTAACTACAGTTACATTTATAATGAATAGATCTAGTGTCATATTACAATAGTATTATATTATTATTTTAACGTCGGAAATATTGATCTTTTAGACCCCTGCACCATCTGTTTACTACAAAAGCATCAACAGACTACGTAGTTCCACTGTCGGCCACTAGTGTAATTCAATATGTGAATGTTTCGATTTCAATTCCTCCTAGTTTCCAGAACCTAAACAGATAATTTAACGCACTGATTTATGCTTGGGGATTGTTAAAAGCGCGGAGCTATGCTCTCACTAATATTTATTATTGATTTTGATGCGGATACCATAAGTATTCCACAAAAATTCAAATCACATTGTTTTATTAGGTAATTATTTTCTGCTAATGTATTTTGTATCACCAGCCATTTTCCTCAGGGAGGATACCGTGATGCAGAAGCTGTGTCCATTGTATGCGACATGCATATGTACTCAAGATGCAATGTCATCAAACTCCGAAAATTGCAGTGCGGTAGTGAACTAGGAGGCTTTCATACTCAGCACAGTTCCGAATGCGATGAACACAGAGAAAATAGCTTCTCAACAAAACAAAACTTGCAATGTGTAATGATCGTACTCAGGTCGCAGGTAGCCAAGTGTTATGAAGTGAGACGTAGAAAAGGTAATGCAAAATGTGAACTATAACAAGGGAATGAGGCCACGGGGTGTACATAATAGCACATGTAAGTTTAGAAATATCTAAAAGTAATATTTCGTAGGCCATTAGAGAATGGTAAGTTACCTCAGGAATGTAAGAAGATAGTGGTGGTCCTAAATTTCAAGCAGGAGGATGCCTGGTAGCTGCAGCAAATAACAGGTAAATAATGGAGAGGCTAGTAGTCAAGTATGAAGTGCAGGTTGTGAAAAAGAAGATCTGGGAGCAAGATTATCAATATAGAAAGGTTACTAATGTGACACACAGTTGGCTGGAATGTTAAGATGATTTGATGCAGGCAGATAAAGAAGGGGAATCAAGTGAATGCTTGCTTCGTAGACTTTCAGGAAGAGTTAAATAAGGAGATACATGTGGTATTTATGAGAAAATTATATAATTTTCTATTAGATTGTGGATTCGCTCAAAAAACATTGTGGGTAAAAATGGGAGATCACTTATTGCGAGAGGGAGAGGTGTTACGTACATCTGAAGTGCCCCAGGAAAGCTTGTTAGATTCCTCTTTGTTTGCAGTAAAGGCAAATGTCATGGGTTGTGGGGGTGAGTGGCAAAATAAAATTGCTTGCCGATGACTGTGCGTTATAAACGGGGTGGGGGGAGGGAACATGTTACAGGATGATACTGATAAGATACGAATGTGGACTAAAAGAGAACTAAATGAAAATAAGTATGAGAGAGACAAAGATTATGAAGTCTACGCGAGGAGAAGAGTTAAAGAGTATGTACGTATCCTACAAATGGGGAGAGTAGGAAAGAGAGCAAATATAAGCATAATTATGTTACTTTGCATACTGTTGCAGTGTGACTTAAGGCCATGGGTTCCTTTGTATCCTGGATTTTGAATATTATTATCTTAAATGCAAAAGGAATTAACTTAGGTATAGTAAAAAGGTTTAGTAGATTTGGTGAAAATAATTTTTTCTATGATAACTAATTTTTTATGAACACTTTACATACTTTCGGCTAGTTATTAACTTAATTAATTTTTTTTTTTTTAGTTGAATACTAATCAAAATTATTTAATTAAGAGTGTTACAATGTCTGACTCCTTTACAATTTTAATGAACAATAATTACAAAAACAGCACATGCTGTTTGAAAAACTGGTTTATAACTGAAGATGAACACTAGGAATGCTGAGAAAGGCAATGAAGGCAGTAAGAAGAGATGTAAAATATACCATAATTACAATAGTATGTTGAATATTCAGATGCAGAGGGAGAGCCACATGTGGAAGTAGAGAATGTAAAGAAATAGGAAGCGAGAAGCTGAGATGGAAGGGACAGGTTGGCGAGGACAAAGGAAAATTTCGTCCATCTGTGATAGTGAAGAAGTTAGAGTGGAACTTGTTCAAGAAAAGGAGGTGAATTATAAAAGGTGGTAAATGAACACAGACAATAGTGAAGAAGTTAGAGTGAAACTTTTTCAAGGAAGAATGTGAGTTGTATAAGATGGTCAAATGAACTAAGACAACAGTGAAGAAGTTAGAGTGGAACTTGTTCAAGGAAAGGATGTAAGTTATATAATGTGGTCAATGAACACAGACAATAGTGAAGGTAGAGTGGAACTTGTTCAAGGAAAGGATGTAAGTTATATAATGTGGTCAATGAACATAGACAATAGTGAGGGTAGAGTGGAACTTGTTCAAGGAAAGAATGTAAGTTATATAATGTGGTCAACGAACCCAGACAATAGTGAAGGTAGAGTGGAACTTGTTCAAGGAAAGTATGTAAGTTATATAATGTGGTCAATGAACACAGACAATAGTGAAGGTAGAGTGGAACTTGTTCAAGGAAAGTATGTAAGTTATATAATGTGGTCAATGAACACAGACAATTGTGAAGGTAGAGTGGAACTTGTTCAAGGAAACGATGTAAGTTATATAATGTGGTCAATGAACACAGACAATAGTGAAGGTAGAGTGGAACTTGTTCAAGGAAACGATGTAAGTTATATAATGTGGTCAATGAACACAGACAATAGTGAAGGTAGAGTGGAACTTGTTCAAGAAAAGGATGTAAGTTATATAATGTGCTCAATGAACACAGACAATAATGAAGGTAGAGTGGAACTTGTTCAAGGAAGGGATGTAAGTTATATAATGTGGTCAATGAAAACAGACAATAGTGAAGGTAGAGTGGAACTTGTTCAAGGAAAGAATGTAAGTTATATAATGTGGTCAATGAACACAGACAATAGTGAAGGTAGAGTGGAACTTCTTCAAGAATAGGATGTAAGTTATATAATGTGGTCAATGAACACAGACAATAGCGAAGGTAGAGTGGAACTTGTTCAAGAAAAGGATGTAAGTTATATAATGTGGTCAATGAACACAGACAATAGTGAAGGTAGGGTGAAACTTTTTCAAGGAAGGATGTGAGTTGTATAAGACTGTCAATGAACTAAGACAACAGTGAAGAAGTTCGAGTGGAACTCTTTCAAGGAAAGGATGTAAGTTATATAATGTGGTCAATGAACACAGACAATAGTGAAGGTAGAGTGTAACTTGTTCAAGGAAATGATGTAAGTTATATTATGTGGTCAATGAACGCAGACAATAGTGAAGGTAGATTGGAGCTTGTTCAAGGAAAGGATATAAGTTATATAATGTTATAAATGAACACAGACAATAGTGAAGGTAGAGTGGAACTTGTTCAAGGAAAGGATGTAAGTTATATAATGTGGTCAATGAACATAGACAATAGTGAGGGTAGAGTGGAACTTGTTCAAGGAAAGGATGTAAGGTTTATAATGTGGTCAATGAACACAGACAATAGTGATGGTAGAGTGGAACTTGTTCAAGGAAAGGATGTAAGGTTTATA
>PNEQ01112970.1:0-13290 GCA_003012365.1 Medauroidea extradentata
AGCTAAATATTCATTAGTTTATTAATTGGGGATGTGCAGCGTTCTCAATCTGTCGCGGATCACCACCTTTTTAGTGTTGTTGCACACGACACTACCACCCACGTTGATCGAGAAACGCCCTGCAGAGTCCCCGCATTCCAGCACGTCCCTGTTCGTGCCTCCAAGCGAGTGAACTCTGACCTGCCTGCCAGATAAATCTGTCTAAGCACTGGCTAGCTCCGAGCTTGTTTGAAATTTTAAAAGCCAGCACTTCTCTGTACGTGCTTCCAAGCAAGAGAACTACTACTAGCCTGCCAAATAAATCCTATTCCAGGAGAAGCAAGCTGAGAGGCTACTTGAAATTTAAAAAAATTAAAACAAGGCAAAATATAATAAAAGTTTACTTGGAAAAGTTGTTTGAAATTAAAATAGCTTTCAAATGAGTCCAAACACGATATAAATCCAATAAAATTGACACTAAAATTCTATACTTTTCTCTTGCTTTAAAGTTAAATTTAAAATTAAAGAGAAAATTTTAATGTAAATTTCTCTACTCGCATCCCCAATTAATAGGTTGGATCCCACCGTATACATCCTTATACCTGGTTACGTTGGCCTACTTAATTTGTTATAAATAAAAAAATAAAAAAAAATAAAAAATAAAAATAAAAAAAAAACAACAACAACAACAACAACAACAACACATTAATTAAGAAAGAAAAAAAAATTGTAATTACTGTATGATAAGAGGCCAAGTTAAGTGCTACGTGCCAGTGCACGTCACAGCACCAAACAAGCTGAAATAAATACATATACACATCTTTAGAATGAAATGACAGTCGAGATGTACAGTAGAACCATGATTTTACATTCCTCTGGATTACACTTTCCCTTTAAATGCACTTTTTTCTCTTCCCTTTTCTGGTTCCCTGTATTTTCCGTATGTTAACAATGTATTGTATTCATACCATTTACACTTAAGTTGATACTTGCTTCCCCTGATTTACACTTATTTTTATATGAAGCTAACACTATTTTTCCCTCCACTTACAAATTAAATGTTGATATTGTGGAAGAAGAATTAAATTTCAGTACTTTGAAAACTGTAGACTGTACCCATGTATGTGTATAAAAAGTTTTAAAAAGAGAAGGGCAATTTAATTTATGTTAATACCGTTAGTGGTATAAATCACACCTTTTTTTAATCTATGCTCAGTAGAATGTTAATGCTCAAAATGATTTGTTACAATGTATATTATATGTTACTTAAGAAGAGTTTTTGAGGTCACATATTACATCTGTGCTGCAATAATGACTTTATTTGCAAAAATTTGTAATTAATAGATGTTTTGCTACAGTTTTTGTTGTTTCCCTCCATTTATACATTCCCTTATTTACACCAGTTTTAATTTGTCCCTTAGAAAGTGTAATGTAGGGGTTCTGCTATATATGTGTATATATTCCTCAACACCACTTGTGTTTGAAGCTAAACAGTGATGATGAAGACTAGTGCGTTATGCAACATGGTATGCAAATTCTACACAGCCACAGCGTGTACGCTGTCTGCAGTTGTAGGTTCTTTCAGAGCGCTCTGTATTGTGGCTAATTCTAGTAGAGCAACAAAACACTGTCTCAGTTTTGGTTCCTCCCAACACCACATGTTGCACTTTGAGTGTCATGATTGGGTGAAATTATCTATGTGTGCACTGTCTTGGTGCAGCTTGGCATGGTCCTGCGCTCGCAAGCTCGCAACCTCCCAGCGGGCCAACAGCAGCCACAAGCTACACATACACACACACTCCCGGCTGTTGCCTTGGCTGACAGTAATGCTGGTGTGGCAAATGATTTACAATCTGTTATTTAAGTGTTTCATATTTATATTTGCATTATACTTAAGCCTTCACGCAGTATGTAATAGTATAGGATTAACTCTGACACACCCCTACTTTTCAATTTTATTTTTTTGAGAAAAAATATGCTGGTGGTACATGGGTAAATACAGAAATAGAGTTGTTGGATTACTAATGTAACTAATAAAATATGAACGATCCATAGGGCTCTATTCCATATGCTTAAGATGTTTGATGTTCAGTGACACGTTAATATCTGGTGCATTCACTCAGTTGTATTTTGATAATTTTATACATATGCACTTATTTACCTTCCTACTATTTTCAAATTAGATCTTACCCATGGTAGTGAAAATGAATTTGAATAACTGATAAATTACCATACCCACTTCTGTTACATCACAGGATTAAGTTTATTTAATATAGTGTAACAAACTTTGTAGTCATCATCATATATTTTAATATATTGCATATTGTTTTCAGAAAATTTAACTGTCCTTGAAGACAGCACACTGATCATCACGTCTGCTTCTCCGAGCACTACAGGACTGTATACGTGTGTTGCTGAAAACATTGATGGAGAAGATGTGAAACATTTCATTGTTGAAGTTATGGGTACTTATTCTGGAATCAAGAGCCTTTTTCCTTTTTATTTCAAGCACATACCGTACCTTAACATCTTATGTACAATCTCAGGAAAATTATTACTTGTTTTTTTTCCCCCACAGTGCCTCCGTCTACAACAAATCCACAAGTTACCAAGCTAGAGGTTATCAACGGCGATTCTGTTCTCATGACCTGCCCTGACATAGAAGCTGTGCCTCCACCAAAATTCATATGGTTGAAGGTGATCTTGGTTCACAATGTGTAATATACAAACATTTACTAGCTGCATGTGATCTTCCCAATTTTCACCTGAAGCCCAAGTTGGAATTCATTGAAATACAAATTATCAGCTTTATTTACTTTAAAAAATTTATTGGTGACTTGAAGAAAAACTCAAAAACTCTTTTGCACCCTGGTGTTTTACAAGATGCACAAAGTTGTTACTTAATTAGAATCTGCAAATTATAATTTGTATTTTAAATTCAAATATTGTGAAGAAAATTCCATATACACTTATTATCTAAGTATTTATGGCTGTACTGTCATGTTTTATTTGCCGGTAAATGCATGCTGTATTTCCTATTCTCTACCCGTAAGTACCAGTGATCATACAAGTTTACAAAAAAAATAAATAAATTTACATTAATTTATTGAAGCATAAAAGCCTTAACAAGATGGCAGAGTAATCCTCAGTAGATTGAAATGTATTATCAGTTAATATTCTTAAGCTTTACCCCATAGCTACATATTCCACAAAGTTTTCATTTGGAGATTGATTCTATTTCTCTTTTTTTTTTGTGGTGACAGCGCTGTGTTACTGCCGTAACCTTATAGATTGTCACTACCATAGTTATAATTTTTCATATTTTTATTAAATTACTTTCTATTGTGGCGTGTCTGCTCTGTGATTTACCTGTTCGCGGTGACATATGTAGCGTGGCCTCTGTGTTGATGTTCCTTTTCACGGTGCCAGATGTGGTGTGGCTATGCTATGTTCCCCGACCACTAGATGTGACGAGTACGATCACTCTTGCCATTCATTTGCTGTTTGTTTATTGTTTGGTGTTTACTGCTGATGTTTATTTACTAGCTTGTTGGCACATATGCAGAAAGTTTGAGGTTATGTTTATAAAAAAACTGGTTTTCACTAATACTGTATTTTTATTTTACGCAGTTCATACAACTCTCGACTTACATAGTGTAATCACTAGTAATGTGACAAAAGGATCCCACAGTTCAGATCCGATAATATACCACCATTGTGTCGAGGTTATGCTATCTCCATGTCTGTTTCAATGCTGATTCCCTAGTGTCTGCTATTTAATACTGTAACGAGCAAAAGAAAAAGACTTAGTTACATTACTTATCCCCTCCTTTACAGTTTCCCAACACCTGATTACAGTTCCAGAAGAATGAACAAAGATGGATGCATATATAACAAAAAAACTAAGTCGTGCCTATTGCTTAGCCTGCGCGACTAAACCAGCTCGGCTTCTTCTGCCACCCCCGCTTTTCCGAAAATTGCTGTGAACTGGGTTACCAGTATATTTTGTAGTATTGAGACTTAACATTTTGGGTATACTTTCCTTAGAAACAAAGCCCGCTTTAATATTCTGAAATTTTTAGATATATACATTTGCTATTGTTCAAATAAATCTATCACTTGTTAAATACAGTATCTGTCATTTGTTAAATTGCATCAGCTAAGCTGTATTGCAAATCTTACGTTACTTCACGGTGCTTGTGTTCATTCATACGCTGTGACTATGTTTCTTGGAGTGAAACTTGTAGGAGATCACTGCAACACAGAGGTGAGACAAATAATTTTTTTAATTCAAATAAAAGATCCCTTTCTTACTTTAAGGTCAATCCATTCCATTTGTTGCTGACTTAAAAATACCCTGCACTGAAAAATTTGTAATTTTATAACTGTACCAAACACTGTCCAACTCTTATACATTACAATAATAGTAATTTCCCACAAATAAAATATTTTTTGTTTCTTAGTTTTCATACTAGTGCATTTCTAGTAGTGATTTTTTATTATTTTCTCTACTTACCCAAAGTTAAAACTATTCAAACAATACAAATTAAATAATTTAGAGTGAAAGTAAAAGTATTAAGCTACATGATAACACCTTTGTAGTTTCATGTAAAAATAGTTCATATTAATAAATATTCTTTAATAAACATACTCATTCTCTCTCTCTCTCTCTCTCTTTTATATATATATATATACACACACACACACACACACACACACACACACACACACATATATATATATATATATATATATATATATATATATATATATATATATATATAAACTGTAGTTTAAAAAAAAATTATATTTACAAGAAATAACAAAAATATGGAAATATTTCGCTGCAGTAGTTAGGGCAATGTTTGCATTTTTTTTTCTAACAACAAAAAGACTTGCAATAAACATACAGTGGTTTGACAACTTTTTATTTTCACAATATTACACTTTTTACATATTTAAATCATTTATACTGAAATGTTTAATTTTGTCTGTGAAGAATTATTTAAAACTTATATCAAATCTAATATTTTAAAATGATTTAGATAATTTAGTCTGTTCCCTGAGAGGAATATTTGCTTCTTTCTTAATGCCACATCATTATCTGTACATCACAAGTTTGCCTGATTTTGACATTTCTCTTCTGAGAAAACTGTCTGGCAACTCCATTGTGTTGACTTTGAAACCATCATGACTTCCTGGAAAAACTGGTTCTCTGTGATCCTGTTTAAGATGCTCTTCTCAGAAGAGAACCGTCAAAATCAGGCAAACTTACACTTTACAGACCATATAAGTAAAAGGTTTTTTCTTCTCACATGGGAAACTACGTACAGTATGTAGAAAATTAGTTAATACAGTATCTACATTCTAGTTTACTGGACACCGTCATCTTTCAAGATTGAAGTTGAACTTGTACTTTCTCTGGGTGCATTATACAACTCCGTTTAATTCAGTATTATATTAAATGTGTTCAAGAAATAGCATAATGATCCAAAATATAATGTTCAAATGGGTGCATCTATGCACACGAACCCTGAAGCTGCAGATAAATGTTGACGACAAGAAGGTGACTTAATAGCTTCAGATGCTTATGTGTGTTGCTGCGTGATCGTTGCTTGAAGGAAAATGTGCCTTAAAAAGTAAATGATATATCATGTTGTTGGTGTGATAATATGAGATGATGTTGTTGAACAGGAAGGAGGAGCATTGTACCAGCTCCCCAGCAGTGAGGATGGTACTCACCACTTCAGTTTCAAAGACAAAGGCAGGACGGTTATGATCCGGCAGGCTGTGCTGGCAGACAGCGGTAACTACACATGCGTGGTTAGAAACCAGGCTGGAGAGACAGATGCATACTTCAGCCTGGATGTCCTTGTGCCACCACACTTCGAGCCCCAGGAACATGATCAACTAGACAGCTTTGTAGAGGGGACGACACTTGTGCTCAGGTGTTTCGCCAGCGGCAACCCAACTCCAAAGGTACATCAGCAATAGGATTTGGCATGTCCAGCGACATGGTGTGTGGGTGAGAATTAGCTAGTGGCACATACTCTGTTGTTCCAGTCAGGCATTGAGCAGGTTGATTTCATGTAACATTGACTTTTGGGTGAGCCTGACATTTGTTAGATAAGGTACCCTAAACACACTAAAATATCTGAAAATATTTTACTTTGTGTTATTTGTTACTGTCAGGCACTCATTCGGGACAAATGAACAAAATATTGCATTTAGTAACTATAATTTACTGCTTTACGATATAAATTTTGTTAGTCTACAACAATCTAAAAATTAGTCAAGTAAAGTGTTTTACAAGCATTTAGTATAATATTATTCTATGTTATTCAACTCTATGTTTGATGACCAAACCATATTACTATATTTCATTAATGTAAATTGTAAGGAAATCATATAAGAATTCTGTTAAAGCTATATCACACTTAGTGTTAACAAAGTCACAAAATCTCAATTGTTTATTGCTTCAATTTTTTGCATATGTATGTTTTACTTAGATTCTGTGATCAAAAGGTTCAATGACTACAGTGATTGTACAACATTCTTGGTAACCTTCAAAAAGTAAAAAAATATTTAAAAATGTAATAAGCAAAAATTTATAGTTAAAGGTTATTAAAAAGTATGTTGACCTACACAAAACGATACCTACCGTGCCTGAAGCATGCATCTGCTGAATACCTAATGCAGCATGTATGACAAGTTAAGGCCACCCCCGCTACACTTAAAAGTATAAGTGTGTGAGACACGCTGAGCTCTCTAGTCATGTCCTATCCGATTGTGCCGGCAGTGACAGGCAGCCTGATAACTGTGTCCAGCTGCTGACCTGATAACATAGCAGTAGTGTAAATCTTTTTGCTTCTGCCACCACTCCTACCAGTAGTCACTTTACCAAATGTTTAGATAGGGTAGAGAGGTAAGATAACATGGCCGAGATGACATATCACTATTGAAATTTTTTTAAATTACAATGTACCATATTGCGGTTGTACACTTATATAAAAGTAACATTACAAGATTTTGCAATAGTATTTACTATTTTTTAGGAATTTAAATACAGTAAGTACTTATAATAAATTAATAGCTTCTCAGTCACATGCATTAAAAAAAACTAAAAAACGAGAGATGGCGTGATGTAAACATACAGTTTGCTTTGCTATACTTTTGATACCCACTCCCTATTTCATGCCCATTTCAGTCTGCATGTGTGGTGATCTAGCGATTGCCAGACAGACGATCTTTTCTTTAGATAAATCAGTCGGCTGGTTAGTCTAGTTTTCAGTAATTGAATATCCCTTTCCGTTTCCTTTAGTACCTAGTACTGTACAAGTAAATACATTATGCACAGCACTACAACTTAAAACTCTATACAGTAATACTGGTAGTGTTGTATCTGATTGAAAAAGGTAAGCAGAATATTATCCAAGAGCAGGAAGGGGACAAAATAAATTATGCGTGGGTGACACTGATAAGTGAAAGCAACTAGACATGGATAGGAAGTGTTGAAAGGAGTGATAAGGTCCCACTCTCTCTGTCCGACACACAAAAATTAATAGTGGACGTATTTTTGCACATTAGTAGTAAACTGTGCATTTGTAGTCATGCAATCCTCATTTACAGGCTTAAAGTGTGCGTCAGCAACTGCACAAAAAAATTTTTATTTTCATTTTAGGCCATTAGCTGAATTTTAAGATAGCGGTAGCTCTAACTTTAGTTCCAGGTAAAGAACATAACTGTGGACACAGCACATGCCTTTGAGCAAGGCCATTTACATGACCTTGCATTTCACATAATGTATACTACACTTGTCTGCGCAATGACATTGGCTGACTCTGTAAGAGCAAATGCATAGGCCAACAAGCTCACGCAAGATGTGAGACGAACTTTTGTCAAGTTTCCTCATAGCTGCCACAATTTTCCATAGACCCCCACGTAAGGCATACATTTCCCTTTGAAACTTTGTAAGGTATTATTTTGGAAATAAAATGTGCACTTGTTACATGAGTGTTTAAGGTAATTAAATTTAATTCCTAAGCTGTAATGGGTTAGGTGCAGATTTTATCAGCTCATTAATACTTTGCACCACACAATATTTTTAACATTTGGTGGCGTGGCAAAGAAAGAGTTTATACTATACACTTATCTGATGTAATTTTTATTTAGATGTCTGCTTATTATTATTTAATCTATATGCATTTCATTTTAAAAACATGTTTGTTTTATGCTAGTGACAGTTTAACACAAACTTTAAGAAACATGTATCTAAAACACAATTTTCTATTATTTTGGGTGGTGAAAGTGGGTTATTTTTAAGTTATGATAACAGCGATTTTATGACAGCGTTGATCTTTGTAATCATGAACATTCATAAAATTTGTGTATTGTTAGTGAAGTGTTATTAGTGTACTGAAAGATTTACATTTTTTATAAGGGTTTCAGAAATAAACAACAAGCAAACACCTTCGAATCTACTTCAGTGATACAATATTTGGAAAAGTTTCATAACTCACCACAGCTATAGTTTAATGGTTCTGTTTAGTTAAGTTTGTTAATCAGAAGTACCAGCTAGGCTGATTGTTAATATTAAAAATTTAACAGAAAATAAAATGTTAAAATTTTTTTCTTATTATTAGAATACATTCATGCTATTTAACGTGCTAGTGCAGTATGAATTTGATTGTAGGTGTCATGGAGAAAAAATAGTGTGCCTGTGACCATCCACACTGCCCCAGGAGTAGTACTGTCATCTGAAGGTCAAGTACTGACCATCCCCAGGCTACGACCCCATGACTCAGGTCGCTACCGCTGCGCTGCTGCTAACAAGGTTGGCCACATTAACCAAGAGTTCCCTGTCACAGTTATGGGTGAGTTTCCACAGCTCACTGTTCAGGTTGCTGTCTCCTCTTATGCTAACAATAAGTATGAAAATGTTAATTTCTCTTGTTAAGACCTTATTAAATGAATTTCTTGCTAGAGATCTCAGTACCAGAGATGCTGCCATTGCTAATACAGTTGACATGAACGTTGAGCATACAGTCAACATTTATTGTGCTCATGTTGTAATACCTTCAAATACAAGTGAAGTATGACACAGACATACATTAAACATTTGGATAGCGGCTTAGCATTGTCACCGGTTAGGCTCAGCTAAAGTAGTTGGCTTTGCATACCAGTAGCTCCTCTCGTACTAGTTTATCATTTGCAGAACTAGGTATAACAACATTTACCACAAGGATAACTATGCTGGCTAGCTTGGCAGAGATGAGTTTCCTGTGGGTGAAGGGGAGCTGTGCACTTGAGAGAGTGGTGTCTCGGATGAAGGACCACTGAGCTCCTTTCTGTTGGCAGAGTAAACGAGAGAAGCCAATACTCTTCGAAATTGGGAAGGCTAAAACCACTCACCTTTAAAGGAGCTGGCAGAGAAGTCTCTGCTTACTTTCTGAAGTCATAGAGGTGGGAGGCTGAGGTTCTGACTTCGCCTCTTTTAATTAACTGGTGGATTCATTTATGCACAAGAACAGTCCTCTAGGGAGAGTTGATCGGGTTAATAAGTGCTGTTACTGGTTTCTGGATGTTCCTTAGAGCCAGAATAAACTGATACTGAGCACGAGGGTGCATAACTGCCCTGGTGTGCTGATACACACCGTATGACTGGCACAGTGTGACTAATGTTGTTCAGTTCCTGTCCTTTTATCGGCGAAGGGATAATTACTGGTTCGGGGATAGCTTTATCTGGTTGGCCATAGCCCTGAATGGCCTTGTGTTTACATTCCTCGAGAGCTAACTCTTCCTCTGGGGATATGTGCAGTTCGAGAATGGATTCATCGTACATGCTAAAAAACACTCAGCTGGGTAGTATTTCACTGGATATATTACTTCACGGAAGTTACAGTTCACAGATTTATAATATTACGCAAGTCACAGATTCAATTACACAAGTTGACGCACCCCAGTGTGCTCACTGTTATGATTTAGTACATTTGTCTCCCTGAAATATGTTAATCAGGAAGTGTGTTGCTGTTTCACACCACGTGACAAACCTAACCTTAAAACCTTGCCAGTACTCACGTGTTAAGTATCCAATATGTGTGTAAGATATTCCCTACTTAAACCCTGTTGTGAACATCTAAGGACGTGGCGATTAGGACGAAATGGGTCAAGGTTGCCGATTCTAATCTTATACTTTGATTCACAAATTTACACACTGGTTACACAGACTGGTTCACTACAAGACTGAGCTAAATACACAATTTAATACAGGGAACCACACTTTTCCCGCTTCTGGTTCCTACTTATGGAACAGCGCACCGTGTGGCAACTGAGATTTCTACTTTTGGGTGTGTTCAGAAACTAAGCACCCGGTCCTAGAGGTTACCTTGATCTCCCTTGCTCTTGGCAGGAAGTACAGGTGCAGGTAGAAGGGACGGGCTTCTGTGGCTAGTAACAAATCACAACCCAGAGGATAGGCTGGCAGGCATGGGTGGCTAATAGCAGACCACAACCAGTGGTTTAGGAGATGCTTTCGGGCTTGGGTGGCTATTGACGGACCACAACCCTGGGTTAGGAGAGGCTGGCGGGCTTTGGTGGCTAGTATCAGACCACAAACATGTAGAGGTAGGCGGGCTTCGGTGGCTATTAATAGACCACAACCTTGAGGATAGGCTGGCGGGCTTCGGTGGCTAGTGACAGACCACAAACATGTAGAGGTAGGTGGGCTTCGGTGGCTATTGATAGACCACAACCCTCAGGATAGGCTGGCGGGCTTCTGTGGCTAGTAACAGACCACGATCCTGGGCCAGGAGATGCTGGTGTGTTTGTGTGGCTAATGACAGACCACATCCCTGGAGTGAAGGCTGGCTTCATTGGCTGGTAACAGACCACAATCCTAGTTTTAGGAGAGGCGGTCAGACTTGGGTGGGTATTGACGGACCACAGCCCTGGGTTAGGAGAGGCTGGCGGGCTTCGGTGGCTAGTATCAGACCACAATCCTGGGTTAAAAGAGGCTGGCAGGCATGGGTGGCTATTGACAGACCACAACCATCTGTTAGGAGAGGCATGCAAGCTTCGGTAGCTAGTGACTGACCACAACCCTGGAGAGACTGGTAGGCTTTAGTGACTATTGACAGACCACAACCCTGAGTTGGGAGAAGCTGGCAGGCTTTGGCTGCTAGTAGCAGACCACAATCCTGGGTATAGAAGAGGCTGGCGGGCTTTGGTGGCTATTAATAGACAACAACCCATGTTAGGATAGGCTGGCGGGCTTCGGTGGCTAAAAGCAAACCACAACCCTGGATTAGTATAGGCTAGCTGGCTTTGGTGGCTAGTAGCAGACCACAATTCTGGGCCTAGGAGAGGCTGGCGTGCTTGGGTGGCTAGTGACAGATCTCAAACTTGGAGAGGAAGTCTGGCTTTGGTGGCTAGTAGCAGACCACAACACTGGGTTTAGGAGAGGCGGGTGGACTTCGGTGGCTAATGACAGACCACAACCCTGGGTTAGGAGAGGCTGGTGGGCTTCGGTGGCTAGTAGCAGACCACAACCTTGTGTTTAGGAGAGGCTGCCGGACTTGGATTGCTATTGACAGATCACAACCCTTAGTTAGGAGAGGCTGGTGGGCTTCAGTGGCTAGTGACAAACCGCAACCCTGGAGAGGAAGGCGGGCTTTTGTAGCTAATAACAAACCACAACCCTGGAAAGAAAGGTGGGTTTGGATGGCTAGTAGCAGACCACAACCCTGGGTTAGGAGAGGCTGGCGAGCTTCGGTGGCTAGTGACAGACCACCACCTTGTAGAGGAGGGTGGGCTTCAATAGCTTGTAACAAACCACAACCCTGAAGAGGAAGTCGGACTTTGGTGGATTGTAACAGACCACAACCGTAAGATAAAGGAAGGGGCTGCGGTTGCCTAGGCTGTGCTTGGAAGACAGAGCCTTAGACTGGTGATGAGACTGACGATAGCTTTTCCTTTTATACCTGCCCAGAGGGCGAAAAGTACCATCAGCGTGCACCGAGTAGGCCAGAGTTTAGATGGGGGGGGGGGGGGCAGAAACTGTCTGCTGATAACAGGCTGACCACCCCAACACTCGCAACTTCTCTGCAACAAACAGCAACAGCCCGCCTAAATATTTACTGCTGTGTTGTTAAAATTATGTAAAGATACAGAACATACAAAATACGATAATATACGTATACCGGGAACTTAAAATTCATAGTTTTACATCATTCACATCAGAAAATATAGTGGCCGCTACTCTTGTTTATGAGTCCAGGCCCGTGATTATAAATATAGTCCATGCAGCTGTTTGTATTTTCTGGCCACACTTTTATTTATTACGTCAGATAAGACGTCGACATATTCACAGATAATTCCCTTATCGGCAACATGGGTTCCTGCAGCTAGATTCTGGCCTTGAAGGGACGGGATAAAAAACAAGATTAGGCCTACCCTTCGCTACTGGGAGGCGAACTTACTAATATATTACAGACCCAACAGCAATGAGTAAGTGTGTCAAATCTACTTTTTATGTGCTACATCACTCCATAGATTACAACATGTATACAAAAAAATGCCAACTCGGTACAGTAAAATTAACACAAAATAGATTGTAATTGACTCACAACAAAACTTTGATGACCACTGTCATCACTTTGCATATAACTTGACTGTATGTCATTGAAGCACTGATAACCATAGTCTATACAATATTCATGATAATACTCTGTAGGCTTAACAACTATTGTTCGCAACCGAAACACGACTACTTGCTTCCCGACGCCATGATGATTGAACTAACTTCTCTTGTTTTCAATATGGCGGACAGGCGACAAGTTCAAATCACAGTCAATGTAACAACAGTACAAGCACACAGATTGGGTACAAACATTCCGCCCACCGAAAATAACTATTTTCTTACTAAAGTCCACACTTTCAATAATGACAACTAGTCCTATAAAAATGTTTTGCTACACATGATTAATATATACACACAAACAAACAAAAAATCAACACAATCTGACAGTTCAATCAATTTCTCCACTAAGACTCTAGTCTATTGGCAGTAAACAAATTTTTGAAACTGAACGAGTCAATTCCCCTTGAAGAGTTCAGAGTGTGACAACACGAACAACTCCGTCGTGGCCAGGATGGACAGCAGTGATCCGAGCCCTTTTCCATTTCAAGGGTGGTAGGTTAGAATCCTTCAAAAGGACCAACTGGCCCACCTGTGTGTTTGGTGTCAACTTGTCCCATTTGCCTCGCTGCTGAAGAGTGTGGAGGTATTCCATGCTCCACCTCTTCCAAATTCTC
>PNEQ01112975.1:0-13291 GCA_003012365.1 Medauroidea extradentata
AAACACTTTGAATTTTCTTGTCCACATACTCTATTTTAGTATGCACTAGCTCACTAATTCCCTCTATCTTCTTGTCTACATTCTCATTAACACTGTCAATTTTCCTATCAACACTGTCTATTTTCTTGTCTACGTTTTCGTTAACACTGTCTATTTTGGTATTTACACCACTAATTTGGCTACTTAGTCCCTCTATTAGCGCTCGCAAACCCTCTAACTCAATAGCCATTTTTCTCGTAAACATATACTTATAACCTAAAATTTCCTACCTAATTAAAATTAACAACTATGATTAAATATCTGAACATTTACACTTAATTTTAACATCATTTAAAACATTTAATTAATTTTAAATAATTGCCTCCATCCCACTTCTGACACCAGTGTTACAAGCTTGCGGGCTAGGTACGTTTTGGGATGGAGGTCTTTTATAAAATAAAGAAAATAAAGCTAACCTAGTTTATTAACAACTGTACATACAAAAATAACCTATGCCTACAATGATTTACCACAATAAATGTCAAACAGAACAAGTAACTACTATTTACACAAAAGAAAAAAAAAACATCTACATAAGTTCTCTGTATGTGGAAAGGTTACTAGTCACTCGCAATGGTGGACCCAAAGAAATAATACCGCAGAATCTTTCTGGCCTAGAATCACCTTCTTCCTCCTACTTGCTGCGGTCCCACTCGCTGGACGCCCTTGAACAGTCGTCGCAATCCAATACTTGTCACTATCACTTCAGATCACACTAGGCACCTGCCAGCAAAAACTCTCTCTCTCTTGCTGCAGCTCCCCCTTATATACCCCGCCCTCCTTCTTCTCGAATTATCTCGGTGGGTCTCTGTTCTCCAACCTCCTAGAAATATGTCGCTTCAATGTCAAGCACCACCCAGAGAGATAAAGAGGGAACAGGATCATTCCAGATCACGATATTTTCTCTCGGTTACCCGATACTGGGCGCAGGTGGTTATCATGGAGTAATACAATCCATGCGGCACCCGACGAGGCCTTTTAGCGCTGCCGCCACTGTATTATATATCGCCGCCCTGCCCGACAGCCACGGCGCCGAGGAGTGGGAAGGGGGTGTCCTAGCTCCGCCACCACAGTATCGTACTACACCGCCCAGCCAGACAGTCGCGGCTCGCAACAGTATGATATATTTACTAATAACATGGAAATCTTAAGAAAGTGAATATGATTTAATATCATATGACATTTTACAATCAGAATCGTATATAAAATTAATGTAAATAATAAAATCAATAAAAAAAAATTCTGTGAAGCTTACAGGCTGTTTATAACACAAACAATGTTGCTAATAATGCAAAGAATTTGAATAGAAAATAAACATTAAGTCCACGAATATTTAAAATTTATTGTTTCCGGAGCAGTCGATGGCATCTCCAGCATTAGTAAAGAAGTGGCTAGGGATGTTGTTGAGGTACTGGTTGAAGGAGTAATTGTTATATGATCTGTTTATTGTAGAGCCAGCACAACAGGAATTCGGTGGCGATGTTGCAGTGGACACAGCCAAATAACCTATTGGAACCTTCCCAGTAAAAGGTGCTAGTGAAGGGCTATTCGTCTATTGTCGAATCGCTCCTAATGATAGCAACGGGACCTCCAGGTTTTATGTGAAGTTCTTACCTCTATAACCTCTTACAAACTAACAGCACAATGAATATTGCTTATACCATAATCATAATATGGACTTCTTCTAGGTAAGATAGACAGCCAATCATCAACAAGGAAAAACGTATACTCTCATATAGGCTATCCGGTAAGCTCACATATAAACTGCTCATGTATTTTTCAGGAGACAGGCTACATGTCACCTGACATTGTACGTGACTTTAGTTCTGTTCCTCGGGTGTCAACCTACACTGTATTTTGTAATGTTAGGTCATGCGCACATACATGTAAGCTGATGCACTGTCAGACGACAACATAGGAGCTACAGAGCCTGCACTTTCGGAAACATCAGGCTTCAAACTACATGTACAACAACTGTTACAGAAATGTAAATAAAAAAGAAAAAATATAGGTAAATATTCATATACTTTAATAAAATAACGTGTTTGAACATTATTTTACGATCCTTACATCTACAACACAGGAATTGTAGTGAACTGAAAAACCCCACCACTTGACATAGCATGATCACCCATTATGCTGTCACAGTATCTTATCGACCAAATGCATGTCAGGAAACTTCTACACTGGATCAATTCTGCGTAGAAACCACTTCGAATTGGTACATTGTCCAGATCTTCCAGCTAGAAGTGCCATGGCTCCGATTCTCGAATATGCATATCACAAATGTGTTCAGGGCTCTAGTTCGCAGTACATTCTTTATGAAATTCACATTTTGGTTTGGATATTTGAAATATGTCACCAACAACAGCTTCAGGCTTGTAGTGGTGGGTCCTCCTTCTCATTGTTCGTGTGCACACTACAAGCCAAGCCAAGGTGTCATCCTTAACATATTTTGGCTTCGTATGTGTACTTGAGTGGACAGTAGCGATACAACCACCAACGAGTTTAAGCAAAATATCGATCAATTTGCAAGTTATATTAGCTGTGATGTGTCGCTGTGTTTTACCACGTAGAGTCCTTTTGAACTACGCGACAGTTCATGCTTTGAGATTGTTAACTGTGTAATAATGGTTTATGCTATTTTCCTGTGTGTTATACTTAAATCTTACACTACATGATTATTTTCCCACGTCTGTTTGAACATTGGCTAGGACACATCCTTCACACAAAAGTCTTCCAAATCTTCGCGACATCGGTTGCTTTCTTCGACTAGACTGGCTTGGACCAGTCGAATTTGTGGTATTCATTGATGACTCTCAACACATTTTTGAATCTCTTGTTCAATATAACATAGAGTACCATCTCATCTAGATCAGCCAGGGGCAGACCGTTTATATCTTGTGATACAACTAAGTGTCGATGGTGGTTGCTGTTAGCCGCAGCATGTAGTTCCCGAGATATTCCCAGCCAACCTATGGTATGTAGCTCTCTTCCTTCAGTTATTCGATTTTCGAAATGATCTCGTTTGTGTACGAGTAATTCCCAATTCATTGCGATGAAACCAAATGTTTCAGCCAATCAGCAAGTGCATTCGGGTCATCACAGAAATCATAATCATATTTCTTGTTGTCTCCGAGCTTTTTCAACACTTGACTTGTCTTTACTGTTATTTCACTGTAGAGGTATTAGGATATCTGAACTTTTTAGTGATCATCTTTATAAGCACCACTTTCAGGACCATTATCTTGGTAATGAGGAAATGAGCATTCATTAGACAGAGCAATTTTCCTTTGTGTTCCTGGAGATTCAAGTCGCTGTAATCTTCGATTCCTTGTGAAAAAGAAGTGTATATAAACCAGGAGCCACCATGGTTTGTGTAATCTTCCATTACAATTATGTCACTTGCAGGATCTTCATTTCTTTGACACCTACGGACCATATGTCGTTGTTTCTATTATTACTGCATGTTGTATTATTATTGTATGTTGTGTACGATATTGGGTACCTTCGTACTGGTACATTCGGTTAAAGTCCTCTTCTTGCGATCTTTTCTTGCGAACCAGGCCCATATACCGTACCTTATTGTGATCGTTGTTTACATCATCATCATAACGTTTCTTCTTAATTTTTCATCATCGATTTTGGTATTCATATTTCCGTCTTTGACTTCAGTCTGGGCACATATGTGAGGTTCTTAATGTTTTGTCAGTACACAAGACAATTTGTAATTGGATTAAATATTTCTGTACTTAAATATGATTTTAAAAGTCAAGCTCTTTAAGCAAGCATTTTCTAATGAACAGACTGTATCACCCGATGTACGTCAATTGCGATGTCCGAAATTGTCTTGACAATAAACAACACCTGTAGTAGTATTCTCAGCAGCCTACATATCTTTCCGAAGACATTGTTTAAGGATATTCTGTACAAATTTCGATATGCTGTAACTCATTCTTAACATCAATGATATATTTATCGAACCAACTGTTGTATCCCCCATTTTCAGCAGTCAGTATTTCGTCAGTACAATTCGAAACTTGTCCTTCCAGCATATTCAATAAAAGTTTTTAAATTCACCAAGCACCATGTAGGTATTCAAATGGCAATTGTATACACATTGCAATTAGTTTAGTCCATTCAAAACATTTCCAACAAATAAGAATTGTGCTGAAGCAGTTGTTTCGGTACGCACAAGTTCACACAGTCCACATTTGCAAGATTTCCCATACTTAAAAATTATTTAAAGTAGTATGGTTTGGTATGTTCCAGGACAAGGGGTGGGGGTGGTAGACGCCAGATTCCCTGGCTGCCATCTTTGATTACATCATGGTGTGAATGTTGGCGGCCATCTTGGAATATATTACGGCGGCCATCTTGGTTTTGACCTTGACCGTGTTCTTTTGCAATTTACATTTTTGCAGATTTTTTGCAATTTTCATTTTTCGATTTTTTTTATTTGCTTTTCGTCGTCTGCTGGTGGCGGCCATGTTTGTTTACATCGTAGGTGATATGTTTCCATAGTTGGCAGGTGGCAGCGCTGGTGTCGCACTTTACTTTCTTCGTCGTCTGCTAGGGTGGTAGCCATGTTTGTTCCAATGTTTACATCATTGGCTGGTAGAGTGCGCTAGTGTACAGTGCTGCCGTTAAGTGTGAAGTCACATATGTTTGTATATTGGAGAATGGTCCTTATGAATTTGTTTTTTAAAGCGCGACAAAAATTTTTCGTTCGCCTGGTGTTGGGCGCGGTCTTTCGCCCCTTGTGTTACTAGACATACGCCCTTGCCCACTCGGTTATCAGAGCAGACATAGTACTGACGTGATTAAAGTGGTATACTTAAATATCTTCATTACCAATTTCCTTTATAGTAGTTTTATATATAAATTAAATTTTATAGCATGCCTATGTTTAGTGGTGTTTATGTAATTTAAAGAACAATAATTTTTGTTTTATTATAAAGTTTAATATTTGTTCCCCATACCAACCTATGGCCAAAAGTTTCGGAAGTAGTAATAACGTTTTTAATAATATTTTCTTAAGACAAACTTATGCTTATTTATTTTATGTAATTTCCTATTATTTTAACATACTTACACTTAATTGTTTTTATGCATACCTTCTGTAAAAAAATTTTTTGACATAGTATTTTTATACAATTTAATTCTTGCCACCATACTAGCATATGACGGAAAGTCAGGGAATCGGCCAAATCATGGCTTGTATCTTTCATGACAGCTGGTATAATTTTTATTATTGGAAAGACCAGCAGGGCAGTTGCTGCTGTCATCATTGGGACCCACATTCCCTTGCTGACTTGGCCTATTCCAAGCAGGTCACGTCCGATTCCTTAATATTGCAGGGGATAATGTCATCGGAGGTACAAGCCATGTTCGATTCTCTAAGATTTCCATGATTGCATCATACAATATGCGGGCCATGGACGGTTCCTCAAGATTGTGGTACATGATATCATTAAAAAGTATGGGTCGTGGCCAATTCCTCAAGATATCGGTGGGTGACTGTCCAAGATACAGACAATGGCTACTTGCAATGATGACAGCAGCAACTGCCCTGCTGGTCTTTCCAATAATAAAAAATAATACCAGCTGTCATGAAAGATACAAGTTATGATTTGGCCGATTCCCCGACTTTCCGTCAAATGCTAGTATGGTGGCAAGAATTATATTGTATAAAAATACTGTGTCAAAAAATATTTTACAGAAGGTATGCATAAAAACAATTAAGCGTAAGTATGTTAAAATAATAGGAAATTACATAAAATGAATAAGCATAAGTTTGTCTTACGAAAATATTAAAACAAGTAATACTACTTCCGAAACTTTTGGCCATAGGATGGTATGGGGAACAAATATTAAACTTTATAGTAAAACAAAAATTATTGTTTTTTAAATTACATAAACACCACTAAACATAGGCACGCTATAAAATTTAATTTATATATAAAACTACTATGAAGGAAATTGGTAATGAAGATATTTAAGTATACCACTTTAATCACGTCAGTACTATGTCTACTCTGATAGCCGAGTGGGCAAGGGCGTATGTCTAGTAACACAAGGGGCGAAAGTCCGCGCCCAACACCCGGCGAACGAAAAATTTTTGCAGTGCTTTAAAAAAAAAAAAAAAATTCATAAGGACCATTCTCCAATATACAAACATATGTGACTTCACACTTAACGGCAGCACTGTACACTAGCGCACTCTAGCAGCCAATGATGTAAACATTGGAACAAACATGGCTACCACCCTAGCAGACGACGAATAAAGCAAAGTGCGACACCAGCGCTGCCACCTGCCAACTATGGAAACATATCACCTACGATGTAAACAAACATGGCCGCCACCAGCAGACGACTAAAAGCAAATAAAAAAAGAATCGAAAAATGAAAATTGCAAAACATGTGAAAAAATGTAAATTGTAAAAGGACAAGGTCAAGGTCAAAACCAAGATGGCCGCCGTAATATATTCCAAGATGGCCGCCAACATTCACACCATGATGTAATCAAAGATGGCAGCCAGGGAATCTGGCGTCTACCACCCCCACCCCTTGTCCTGGAACATACCAAACCATACTACTATTTAATATGCACATTTTCATCACACAAAGAACATCGTCGAAAATAAACACCGAGTTTTGATCGGCTTCGTTCGGCATCACATCGTTCCCGTTGTCACTGCAGGGGAAAATGCCAATTTCATTTATGACGTAAAATATTTGACCCAGGAATTGGTATCTTGGTTTGGTAGTGATTTACATACAGGTACATGGTCTCTAATCTAAGTGTATTCTGTCCCTCGAGCAAACTCAGTAGTACACACATCTTGCCACAGTTGGGTGGTCCTGCTATAATAAATCTTTCAATGTTAGGCAACAGTTTACCATGTCATGATTCACGATTGGATTCTATCTTCACCTACATGTGAAGGAGGCATTTTTCCTGTTTAACCATTTCCATTGTACTGAAACAAAATTATATTTAAGAAGTGTATTTATATTTTTATAGTTTAATATTCATGCAAGAGTCTAGGAGGTAAGGCGAATATTAGACATGGTATTATCAACGCTCTTATCAATAACCTACCATTCGAGTTACACAATCCAAGTTTCTAGTACTATGGTTCACTAACAACGCTAAAGAAAAGACTATTAAGTGGTGAACATGGTATCAATGCACTGGACGAAGCATGCAAGTGGAACGATGAAGTCTATAACCAATACAAAGAACAGGAATATATGCACAGCACTGATATGTTTGTCACAGAGGGTCGAAGCAATATGTAGCTAGTGTACTAGGCACCAGGTTCGGGTAGAAAGTAACTGCCTGGGTTTGTTTTCGGCATAATGAAAGTCATAGTGTATATATGGAGTCAAATCCAGAGAATATAAAGAAACAAAGTTAAAAAAAAAAAAAGTTTAAATCTAAACTGCAGAAAAATCTCAATGGATACAAATAAACTGCAGTCAGGCTATCCTTTAACATTACATATAAAGAGGAAACATCAAGCGAGAACAAGAAAATGTCTATTGAAAGTTTCCTGCCAGTTCTCATGTTTGCCCTATGGACTAATGGATGGTCTAATAGATACAAAAAATTTGTACTTTGAAAGCAGTCATTACAGCATCGAATGTAAAATCAGCTGTTTGAGGTCCAGCACCTCAATGCAAACATACAAGCCACTGCAATAGAGACAGAAAATTGAAAGGTCTTATATACCTATGCACATGTCCTGTATGAGAGGTATGATAAAGCTTAATCGTGGGAAAATATAAACTTGTTATCTAAAATTCCACTAACAAACATCGGCTTGGAACTATAGATCTATGTGTGTAAAATCAAGAAGCGACACTTCAGGGGAGTGTACAAGCAATATGATTTACCATCGAAATCAAAATATAACCATTTTACGACATTAAAATTGAACTCTGCTAACGGTTCCTTCGAATACACTGGGTAGCATACAAAAAGTGTGGAGGAAGATAATATTATTTTGATAGTTTTTATAGCTTACATCCACCACTTGAACTATGCAAACACGTTAATGGTATGTTATAGTTACATAAAACGATGAAACAGAGCAGTAGACAAGTAGTTGGAACTGCGGTAACGTGTGATTTCGGTTTCTAATACTATCATATTAATAACATATTAAGCACCAGATGAAAACCATTTGTCATGTATGTCTATTATGGTTGCAGCTCAGGGTTATGTGCTGTAAATTTCCCAACGCTGGAGTTAGAGGGAGAACAGTGCATCGGCTTGATCGATTTGCAAACAACAGTGCAATTCCAAAAATGGAGATAGCCTATGGAAAAAGTACCTCACAGAAATGGATAACAGAAAATAGGTTGTAACTCTACCTGTTGGGGTTCATGGAATTCATGGCATTGCTAGATATATTGAAGTAACACAGCCTCCCAGCATTAAGTTTGAATTCCAAGGTAGTAAAAATAATCTGTCGAATATGATAACGGGGAGTGAAAATATAGACTTCACTAATCTAAATAAATTTGTGTCAATGCTAGGATTGGAATCTATGGTCTACATATCTAAATAATTAATCGAATCATTAAAACCTGTTAACATATTTCCAGTTAATCTGTTAAATATAAACTGCAATTTGTCTACTGGGACATATCTAAATGGAAATCTTAACAATGTGTTATACAAGTGTAGGTTCACACACATTTTACTTCCAGCTTATAAATTGGTCAAAGTGCCTTAAAACCTCGGAGAATTATTTGCACTCCAGCTGCTGCGAACAGTAAATACGAAGTTGTGAAGATTGTTGACAGGATTATAGAGCTGTCAATCCTTCGAAACGAAGAATTCACATTGAGACTACACATTAATCTGTGGGAATAAGATTCATACACTTTAAAATATTTTCGTTAATTCACGGAAATATATACAGAAAAGTACTGTAATTTTACGGAATTGGCTTCCGTAATTTTCGTTTACGGATCTGCGTCCGTATTGCCAGTTTACGGGTGTTTGACGGCAACTTTCCATAAATTCATGGAAATATGTTTATACAATTCTAAATCATATTGTATTGTGTTTCTTTAAAAAAAATGCTTATATTAATTGTCACTATGACTCGTAGAGTTAATGTGCATGTGCGAAACGAAGAGAAGAAAAGATAAGCTAAGATAATACCGGGTCCGTAAATGAAACGGGATGATTAAAATAAGTAATTGGTTGCTTAAATCATAATATGTTAACTGTTGCATAGTAATTAAATGAAAGTACAAGAATACCCATTATAGATACAATACAAAGAAAAGTTAGTTTTTGAACACTACATCTACCAAAAGTCCTCAATTGCAATTAAGGCATTCTTGAAGCCTAGCATGGAAGTTTCGCATTACCTCTCGCAGCATGTTGATGGGTACAGCCGCAAACTCGTCCACAATTCGTTGTTTGAAGGCTGGAATGGATCTGGGTGGATCATCTTGAAACACTTTTGTTTTTAGGTATCCCCATAGGAAGAAGTTGCAAGCACTTAAATCGGGCGACCAAGGGGGCCAAGAGATATCTCCATTACGACAAATTACACGACCCGGGAACAATGCATTGACAGCATTCAGTGAAATTCTTGCCGTATGGCTTGTTGCACCATCTTGTTGGAAAAGTGTCTGATTATTCACGGGAAAACCAGCAATTTGTGGAGTGAGAAAGTTGTGAATCATGTCAACATAACGTTGAGAATTAACAGTCAGCGTGTTACCAGCCTTATCTACGAAGAAAAATGGGTCGACGATTACACTGGCCAAAATTGCACACCATACTGTAACTTTCTACGCATGAAGAGGCGTCTCATGAAGTAAACGGGTGTTTTCTTCGGCCCAGTATCTAAAGTTTTGTTTATTGACAAAACCAGACAGGTGAAAATGTGCCTCGTCACTCATCAACATCTTGTTCACTAGCAAGTCATTTTCTTCAATCATTCTGAGCATAATTTCACTAAATTCAATCCTTTTTTGATAGTCACCCGGATTAAGAGATTTCACAGTTTGCAGTTTGTAAGGATGGAAGTTAAGGTCCTTATGGAGAATCCTTCTCTCAGATGCTTCACTTATTCCAATGCGAAGAGCATGTTGTTTTGGTGATCGGCGTGGACTGCTAACCATAGCCCCTCAAAAAGGGAAGCGTTGCCTAAATCAAAGGGTGGGGGAAACGGGAGTTCTCTGAGAAATCCTACCGACCAGCGACATCGTCTGACACTATTCCCCTTTCTGAAAAACTGGTGCAGTCACAATGCAGAGATTATTGCAGCCTACAGGCTCAAAATCAAATGCCATCATCCAGTTTGGAGCCATCCCCACCCTAGGATGTATCCCCCATACGATATTTCTTTATTCATTAATTTATTATCGAAATACGTACATGGCATACTGATGTTCTTACAGAATGTACTAAAAGATGTTCTCTTGTTTATGAATTTCATTGATTTATGTAATTAAAATAACAACATTTTGTAAATTTTTCCAAACCAAATTTGTTGCCACATTGTCCTCGTCGTGCAAAGGCATGTTTTTTTTAATCTTATGTAACTGCATTTTGCGACAAGCTTCAACAGCAGCATCACGAGTTGCATTTTCCTGAGAGCTTGATACACAAATAAATTTTTTAGAGGATGTAGCACATTTTGTCTACATACCAGGCACAGAACCGTTGTGTGCGTTTTTCTGGTAAACGGTGCTTTCTAAGCATTTGCGACAAGAGGACCTTTTTTGTTCCTCACGATGTACTGCCCGAAAAGCCTACATGTAATGTTCACGAAACGTAACGCCAACGTAATTATATGCGATGTAAGGGAGGCAACCCCTATTATTTTCATAAAATTGGAAAGTTAGAAGGCTGAAATTATTACATATTTAAGATCTCAGTAATACTTAACACCGCCCTAAGAATCGTAATTTAAATCCTAACCATTTTTTTTTATATTTTGACAAAACACGATTTTCAAACTCGATTTTCAAGGGCTTATTCCACCCTTAATGATAATTTTTTTTGAAAGTGTCCTATATAATGTCTACTTCATTTTTCAGGAGGAATCACCTCCCAAAGTTTGGGCTATTAATTTACTTATTTACTTACATCATATACATATATATATGTGTGTATATACATATATGTGTATATATATATATATATATATATATATATATATATATATATATCTCTTGAACCTCAACCAATACTCACCACAGGGAACGATATCGATACATATAGGCTTACTTGCATTTACATAGCAATACCAATAGTGAAAGTGAAAGCACGGGCAACAACATATGCAACATGATACTTCTTACATTTCGTGTAATAAAAGACGTGTTGTCATGTTTCACGTTCTGTAATAGTGTTCCTACACAAAAACCTACCTATTATGTACTTAACTGTACACTTCAACAAGAACAGTAATTCTTAAAGAAAATTACTATGCACAAGTCACACACATTTTCAACAAACGGAATTTTCTTATATAATAAAAATAGAAAAGCACATTAAAAAAAATAAAACCTTCTGATTAATAACTAAGAACACTTCATTTAAACATGACTTTAGCGTATTTACCTTAGCTTCTAAGAATTCTTAAACGACAAAGCAGAGCAATTAAATCTGCCCTTGTGTGGTTATTTTTATTTTATAATTATATATTAATACAATAACATGGAGCATCTATAATATTCAGTACAAAGTAAGCTAATGCCAATCCTCGTGAATGCTAAGTCTTACTATGGCAGTGTCGTGTACAGTTACTTTGACGAAAGTGTCTACCTGTGCACCTACACGGAAACGTACCGGTTAAGCTCTGTATTGGCGATTCACGCGTTTCCCGACTGGTAATGAGGTACCGCAGACGCAAATAGACTGTACAGGATTGATAACTTGTGCATTCTTCCACGTGACACCACAAGCCCAGCTGCCATGATGTGTGGACCAGATTTTCAGCGCAATGAATAACTACCAGCCTTACATTTAAGCTATTCATGCACACGACTTTACCCAGGAGACGACTAACAATATGCCAACAATCTGTGAAGTACACAACACAGAGTCCGAGATCGATGGAAGTGTCTACTTCAGCAGACAAGAAGCAGTCTCGTCTGGGGCTAAAAAAAATACTTCTTTGAATCAAGGAAGCAGGTGGCACAGAGTACCTCGTAATCCATATAAACCTACGACAAATTAAATCGTCTCGCCTTCGAATGCCTTTGCACCAAGCTCCAGAGTCAGAACAGCGACACCCCGCCGGCAGTGCAGGTATTTAAAACCGAAGTTATTCTGTGGTCTCTACTGGAACTGGAAAAAAATACTGCGAGATAAGTTTCCGACATCTATGCACCTGTCATATCGCCAGTTCTCAGAAGCGAAGACTGTGATACAGAAAATGCGACCGACGCAACGGTCTGATGGAGATAAATAATACATGTAATCTAAGCTATAATTTGGTTTGTGCTGATGTCTGCAAGATATATTTTCTGCTTTCTGTAGTGCAGGAAATAATTTACATTTTTGGTAATATACCGACAGCTTAATTTTTTCTTAATCATGTAGGCCTATAATGTTCGTATGAACGTCAAAACACACGGTTGAGAAGAAGATTGTATATATTTATAATGACTCTCTGTGTTTTATATAGCATGTGGTGAGTTTTATTAAGTAGTCTCTGCTGTCCTGAATACGACAATCCGCATCACCGAATATTTTCTTTTAGTTACACTTAATTTTAAAAAATTTAATGGTTATTTATATATCAGCCTAAGCTACGTGGTGTGTGACTATTACATACAGCGCAATTACTATCGCTGCATAGCAAGTGACACAAGAAATAAATAATTGATTAACTGAAATAGTGATGAACCCCTGGCGGCCAACTCAGGAACCAAGTAGGAGAGTCCCAGTCGGCAATAAGTCGGCTGGTAGGAAGGATGCTGCAATATGCCCACTGAGAGGAAGGATGCTGCAATATGCCCACTGAGAGGAAGGATACTGCAATATGTTGGCTGAGAGGAAGGATACTACAATATGTTGGCTGAGAGGAAGGATACTACAATATGTTGACTGAAAGGAAGGATGCTGCAATCTGTTGGCTGAGACGAGGGATGCTGCAATATTTTGGCTGAGAGGAAGGATGCTGTAATATTTTGGCTGAGGGGAAGGATACTACAATATGTTGGCTGAGAGGAAGGATGCTACAATATGTTGGCTGAGAGGAAGGAT
>PNEQ01112976.1:0-24012 GCA_003012365.1 Medauroidea extradentata
TGCAGCAGCTCAAAAGAGAGGCCGACCAGAAGCCGAAACAGCTTTCCCAGCACAAGCGTAAGCTCCTACAGGAACTATTCTAAAAGGTGAGTCTTCACTAAGCGCTCACCCACCATACTATAAAGTGAGAATTTGCACACTCGGCTCACCCTTCAGGTGCCATCTCGTGCTCACCTAAACTACAGCCTGAAGGCAACCCCACACCCATTTTTGGCTAGCCGAGTGGCGACAACAGGCCTAGGAAACTTTTAACTTCAGTTTTGTGTGCTGGTTGAGGCCAATCTCTGATGGATGTAATCTTCTCTGGGTCTGTCTCTATGCCATGGGCCGATACTGCACGGCCCAAGAATTTAACTTTTTGCTGAAAGAGATTACATTTCTTAGGAACCGATTTCAGGTTGGCCGCAGAAATTTTGTGGAACACAGCATCAAGGCGATGTTCTTAGAATGTTCTCCCGGTACGTCAATGTCATCTAGGTAAACCTGACAGGAGTCTAGTGGGAGGATCTTTTCCATTAGAAGCTCGAAGGTTGCAGGGACGTTGCGTAACCCATATGGCATAACTTTGAACTGCCAGGTTCCTTTCCCTTGGATACAGAAGGCAGTCTTTTCCTGATCCTCTGTGGCCACTTAACACTGCCAGTACCCACTCTTCAGGTCCAAGGTCGAAAACCATAGTGCTCCTGCTACACTGTAATAGGGTGTTGTCTAGCCTAGGCAGAGGGTTAGAATCCTTTTTGGTCACATCATTCAGCTGACAGTAAACAACACAGAATCTCAGAGACCCGTATTTCTTTACTAACAGAATCAGAGAGGACCATGGGCTTACTGAAGGTTCTATTACATCTAGGTTCCTCATCTCTTTTAGGATACTATCTACCGCCTCGTGTGAAGCTAGAGACAGTCGTCTAGGTGACTGCTTTATTGGACGGGCCTCGCCTGTGCAATGCGATGGAATGTGACATCTCCTGCGTAGGTCATCTGGCCTACACGAGAAGGCATTTTTATTCTTCTGTATGAGTTCAGCTACAGTTTTTTCCTGTCGCCAGTGTAGGTTTTCTTTTGTTCTCTTTGAGAGTTCCTTTACTGCCTCGGGCAATATACCCTCATTGTTAGGGACACACCTCCGTTGCGAACACTCATCAGCTGAATGCCACATTCACTCTGTGCACGCAGTGGGCCGGTATTTATGGTCGCCCGCGACAACGCCCGAATATTCTCAGACCTCGCCGACCATGCTGATTGATGTAAGGTGAACATTCTAGATGTTGCAGAAACATTCTGTTACGTTCGAGCTGAATCGTTGTCTCGGATGACTGACAGGTGCCCCTCATTCAAAACACCTATGACGTCAGCTAGGAGCGAGTGGCCCATGCTGCCAGGGATGGGAAGGTAAAAGGAAAGGAGGTGGGGCACAGTCCACTCACTCATCACATGACTGGAGATAGCAAAGCAGCAGGAGGGGAAAGAGGAGAGGCACAGCCCGCTGTCTCGACGCAGGGGCTGTAAGGAGTGGAAGGTGGCGTGGCTCGTCAGCCCGTCCGGCCCAACGCCCTCGAAAGCACCGACTCGCTACAATACTATATTGAATATTGAGTTATCTGTTTGTAGCAGTTAAGAAAATTCTTTCTAGGTAATGGATGATGATTCAGTACCAGTAATTGGTTACTGAAACCAGATTTATTTTCCACATGTATGCAGTCAACAACAAAAACAATGGATACTTTTTGGCTTGCACAGTATTCCTTGTCAGTTTCTTGTTACTAGAACATACATCCAACTAAAATCAGTGGAGTTATGAAAATGAAGTGGTTTACACTGAAGTTAGATGTCTCAGGCTATTTGCTAAAAGTTATAAATTACAAAGCTACATATTTTTAATTGAAAAAATCCTGTTACATGGTTGTATAACTTTAAGCAAATAGCCTTTGATGTTTAATTTCTGTGTAATTTCATTAAGTCTGTGGATTTTTGCTCCTGTAAGTGTAACATGCAGATTTTTATTTTGACATGCTGTTGAGGGAGTAAGCTAAAAAATTTTCACTGTAAGGATTTGTTGTCGCTAGTTACACAAAACTAACACTATTTCATACAGATGTGAAATTATGAATTATTCCACTCACAAATGTTCTTAACAAGTGAGGTGTGTCAGCTTCCTTTCTGTTGCAAGGTGATAATTTATCCAGTTTTGGTGTACTCCTTAGGCCCATTGGAAGTCAAAAGTTCTGTGAAATTTGACTTCAATTTCTATTGCTGTTTACCAAATGATTAGCTCAGAAGGGTAGATGGTCAGTAATGTCTTGCATTATGCTGAGTTAGTAAATTCACTACTTTACAGTAAGATATTGCATAATATCAATTTTTTACTTAGTATTTCCATTCAGGTGATTTGTGTTTTCATGCCTCTTTTTAATATAAACAACTCATCCTAAGTTATAATCAAATTGTGTGTATTGTACTTATTTAAAAGTTAATTTCTGAAGTAGTAGTGAAGACAAGGCTGTCTTCAAAAGTGCTCCCTTTATCGCAAACTGCCTAAAGCACCGTAATAGACAGACATTAAGTATGTTTATTGTTGTACTGTTTGTACATCAAGAAAGTTCCTTGACCAAATAATGCCTAGGGCACATATATTAGCACTGCTGTTTCAGTAATGGTTTACTTGTAAAGTTGTAATGAGTACATTTGTTAATGTTAGCAATGTTCTTCATAGACACATGTAAAGTAGTGATTGTAGTGAGTTATCTATCTTGTACAGTTGTCTGGTACTGTGTATTCCACATATCCATGACACATTTGGAATTGGAACTTCATTGCTCGAAGGTGACTTTGGTTGCTGAGATTTACATTTTTTTTTTTGTGCAGTTCTCATGTATATTTCTGGAAAATTTAGGTAGCCTAATGTGTTATGTCAACTTGTGTGTCAGCTTCAAAGCTTGTGCAAGTTCAATATGTGGGAAAATGTTGCTAAATTTTGGAATTTATTTTATCTTATAAGGGTAACTTTAATGGTTTTAGTGCTATTAGGGTGTATATTTTAACAGTTGACATTGATGTTTTTTTGTAATTTATGAAACATACTTAATTTATAGAGTTCTGTTTGGTTGGCATGAATTTTTTGCTTATTTTTCCAGTGCATGACACAAATTATAAAGTCAATTTCAAGAAGTTATTTATATATACATATACATACACATACACATAAGTTGCACTAGTATAACAGGACTCATCCCATTTTTTTTTTACACAGAGTAATAGACTAGGGACCTTTGTTACGGGGTATTGTATTAAAAGTGTTCATTGTATGGACAGTAACAATTCTATTATGAATTTCCAGTGTTACCTTAAGAGCAGTCTCATCAGTCATTTGAAGTACTATTCAAATTTATACTATGTTAAAAATATTTTTCCGAAATTTTAATTTTTACAGAAAAATGCATTTTAGTTATATACGTGACTGTGTTAACTGTATTGTGAAATTTGATTGTAGATGCCACCTTAGCAAAGTGTGACAGGGTTTTTGTGTTATATTCTTCTGTATTTTGTCATCAGTGGTGTTTGAGTACAAACTTCGCCTTGAAAAATCTCTTCATCAAGAAAAGTCTGAACACTTGCAGACTAAACAAGAAATGCAAAAAAAGTATGAAGAGGAAAAACAGCTGAGAGAAAAAGAAAATTCAGAAAGTTTAAATAAATATTCAGCGCTTCAGCAGCAGCATAAACTTCTTGAGGTAAAGCATTTTAAATTATGTATGTTCCCAGAATTTATGTTATTCTCTTTGGAGTTGAGTACCTAAGTGCTACTTGCCTGCTGGTGGTCCAAAATGATTACAAATTATAATGTGTAATTTATTGAGCATGGGATGAACCCAAGGTAACTACATTTGGTTCAGGTAAATTTGAAATAATCAACAAATATCTTGGAGCATCAGTATTGAACATTGGTGCAAATGTAGATATTGACAAAAAGTTCTTACAGGTTTGGAATGGGTGTGAGTGATAAAAATTAATTGTCTTCACCCAACTCTTCTTTATTTTTTCTTACAAATATCTTATAAATAGTTATACAATCAAGCTGTAGTATAAAAGTTTCTGCAAGACTAGTTTTGTTTATTTATTTATTTATTTAAATTTTTACTTTTTAAATTCAGCATTGAAGGAGCCACGAAACAAGAAAATTTTGTAATTTTAATTTTGTGTGACATACAATACAAATTCTGCTACTCCTCTACCCAAAAAATACCTATGATTCAGATTTTTTTTTTCACAGCAGTTGTGATTTAAAATGTTGAGATTGTTGCAACTTGTGATGTTCATTAAAGATGTGTTATATCCACCATTTGCTTGTAGAGCAGCAATATTTTGTTATGTTTAGTATCTGCAATATGCATAAGCTCAGCTTGCATGCTAGTTAATTTAAAATCAATGTTAATTGTATTGACTATACTTGTACTCCTAGTATTTATTAACTTATATAAAATAATAAGATTAATATACATTCATTTATGAGGCAATATTTGTTTTGGATGGTTTCTGAAGTTTATTTTAACATTGTTTAAAGTAGACAAACATGACAACAAAGTCTGTGGTATCAGAATATTAGCAATATTGGAACCACTTTACTATTTTCCTTTGATCTAGTTCACTTACATTAGCTATTTAACTACTTTACTTTTTTTTTGTTTACATTACTGATCTAATTTTTAACACTACTAATCTGACAGTTTATGTTATTTACATTCTCTTTGACTACTTATCTAACTATTCATACTGGCACTCAGCCCTTCTATTGGTACACAAAGTGCTTGCATATCAGTTGTAATTTTCCTGGGTTGTTATTCAGTATAACCTTTTTAAATAAAACTAACTGCAAATTAATTTTATTAAAAACTGTATAGGTCTATATATAAATGTTTATTAAGCTTAATTTGTTTACCTAATATGTTGCACTACAGTATCATAAAAAATGCCTCCATCCAACTTCCACCACCAAGTTTTTGCAAGTTTTATCCTGAGTATAGCCAGGCTCAATCATGATAGAGGATTTATTAACTTATTCAATAGTATTAAAGGATAATTTCCTAGTTTATTTACAGAACATAATTATTTAGAAAATGACATACATCACTTGTGTTTTTTCCTTTAACATGCAGTTCCGTCACTCAATAATTTACACTTATTTTCACGGAACCTAATATTTCTGCTCTGCACAATGATTTAATTATAAAAGTTTGGCAGTTTTCATATTACGCCTGTCATGAACACTAGACATGTGTGATTTTAAAAATGTCTCATTAAAGTGAATAATTATCTCACCTTAGCTTGGGTCTTTCTTGCCAGTCCCACATATACACTCTCTCAACAACACTCCTGCTGTTGCATTGTTATAGCTAATTCACATTCACCATCCACTGACCGTTAAGCTGCCTACTTGTTGCAATCATTGTCACGTCTGCTTCTGTGGTCTCCTCTGCTTCATGTTGTCGCCACCTTTCCATTGCATCGGCTTGAATGCTAAAATAAACGTACTCTACCACTACTGATATTTGCTCTATTTATAGTGGTGCGAGACCTGCTTGAAGACTATGAACCGTAATTATAAAACCTGGTTGAAAACACTTGTAGAATATCACTTTACATTGTCTGACGTACAGCTGGCCACTCACCGGAGCATCAGTCTTGTAGTCAAGGACAGAGTGCACACAGGACTATAACTATTGTCTATTCGGAAGGTTGATGAACTCCAGAAATTTCAAAAAAAGTTTATACCTATGGTTTATTTAAGAAAAAGAGTAACGTTTTACACTTGGAGAAATTTTTCAAGGGTTTGCTTTAAAAATTTCTGAACTGACTGTGAATGAACCATAATAGTGTATTTAAGTCTAATAGTCATTACGGAAATGAACACATTTGAATGAGAGGTGTATCAAAAAGTATAAAAATTTATATGTATTTTATTACAGTTTTATTGTGATCAGGTGACATGTTGTGTGCTACTAGGCACTGGTAGCCAGGACAAAACACTCATTTCCATTTTCTTGGCAATGAGATTAGATGCTGGGGAATTATAGTTCGTTGCAACATTAACATGATAACATAAAGTTCTGTTTGAACCATACTGATCAGGAGGGGGAATAACAGTAGTTGCAGTAGTTCTTGGAAAGGAAAGGAGTTGGCTTTAGATGTACAAGTTGCCTCTGTCTCCAGTCAGAATGAATCTGTTGAGAAGGTGTTGTACATCAGATTTACTTATAAAAAGGCTGTTATCTTGGTATATTATATAAGCATATTTGTTTGCAGGTTGTCTGTGATGTATGTATTTCAGAGTCAACATGAAGATTTGAATGAAGAATGCAGTAAAGTGCGAGCAAGTCACTTACAAAGTTTAGAGGAAATAAGCAAGTTGGAATCTCAACTACAGGCCGTCCAGTCGGAGCTTAGGCAGGTCCAGGCAGTCAAAGAAAAGGATGTGGAATTATTAAAGGTTTGTTTGTCATTTGATTGACCTTAACAGTTTTATAAAAATTGTTGGTATTAGAATTTTGTTTTATTCGGCAAATTGTAATCGTTAGAGTAATTTCATAACACTTCCAAGAGTAGTTTCATAACACTTCATTTTATGCATTTCCTGTCTTTTTCAGGTAAAAGTTATATTGATATTTAAATTTACATGTATATTTGTGTGAAGTATACACAAATATTAATTGCCTTTGTTTTTATGAGCACTGTAGTTTTAATAAATAAGAATATGTGGAGTTTTCGTAACACTGACATCTATGCAATGTACCAGAAAAATATTATGAAATTTACACCACCCTCTTGGGCGCAAATACGGTACTTCAAGTACCATTTCATACAGTTATTCAATATGTTAAATGACTCTAGTGCATTATAATAAATAGAATCCTAAACACTGCATGTGTGAAGTTGGTGCAATACAAAACACCTGGGAAGCATACATTTAACTTCCAGTCTGTTGTTGCTGGAAAGAAAGCAGAAGTGTCTATATCAACTAGAAACTGTAAAGTTTGTGAAGGGTTATTCAAAAACATTATATTTAACAAAACTGTTTTTGTACTGTGTTGAAATAATGAATTGAAATCCTACTATTGACATTTATGGTGACAAAAAGACACATACGTTGTTGGTTGAAAATTAGTATCATCAAATGACATTGAAAATGTTTTAAGAGAGCAGCATTACATTATAGTTACATCATACTGATTAGATTTTTATTTTACGGTAATAGCTCACTATAACTCGAATGTTGGGGGAAATAACTCGTACGCTCATTATAGCATAGCCACTTTGTACAGAGAGTGACAAAAGTAAGAATATTGCAAAGCATACTTGTGGGAATCTTGTTATTCCATTCATGCGCGTCAGTGATAAGATGTTACCGTGACTTTGTTTGCAAGGTTTAAAATTTTAAAATAAATGTTTTGGGTAACTCGGTTATTAACCTCCCTTAATAAAATTTCCTTAATTTATGAATGTTCTGAGGAGTGGTTTCACTAGATAGTACCTAGTTTACTCGCATATTGGTTGCCAAAACATCAATGTCCGTACCCTTATTTTGGCAGGCCTAAAGAATAATTTGAGAAAACCAGCGTAATAGCTGCATTTGTCTTTTTCAACAGGTGTCACACATTAATGGATCCCCTCAATGTTACTGTTGACTTTATAGCAGCATGGAGGGTGTTACTGAGTGATGTAGTGGAACAGTACACTGTACTAGCATTTGGGTGGGGAAGCTTCGGTCATCTTGATTTCTGTTTTCCATGATTTTCCGAAATCACACTAGGCGAATTCTGGGATTGTTCCTTCACATAGTTTGTGTCTTGGTGTAAAGTTGTAGCCTCATTCATGACATCACTGTCTGCGAGACATAAAGTCCATTTTTCATGGAAAACCTACACATATGCAAGTGCGACACACATGTACGTGTGCACACGCACAGATTATATTAGAAATTTTGAGCTCTGTGGACCCACATACTAGGCTAAAATTATTCTCTTAGGATCATGTTGGACCATTCCAAGACCACCTTTCCAGCTCAACCCACCACAAACAAGCTTGCCTCTGGTTGGTAATGTACTTAATACGGGAGTAAATCTCCTCTCTTGACACATAGTGCATTCTACTGTTTTCATTTCTTTGTTGTATTGTTTTGTCAGGTTCTGTTTCTTTTTGTCATTTTGCTTTCATGTCTTGTCGCTTTCTGACTGGATCTTTTTATCTTTACATGTGTGGCTTTTTGATTTCTTTGTTGGTGTTATGTTTTTCCATTTTTATACTTTCAGATATTTGTAAGTTGTATTTTGTCTTTATGAAGTACATAGTGGATTTATCTCGCCCATTATTTAGTATAATGTACTGAGTGCGGCAACCACATGAAATTACAATATTACTTGGGCAAAAATCTTGCATGCAAATGAAGGGACAGTTGTATTTCTTTTCATTATGGTTTTATTTGATAATAGTACTAAATAATTTGACATCATGCAAATACACAAGTTTCTGAATTGCCTGTTTACAGTATCCTCTATGTGTCAAGCAAACCTCAACCTTTATGTGGTAAACCTGGATAGCCAACCAGTAGGATGCTGCCAGGTGTTCCTTACATTATTGAGTTCCTAGTTCCTCATTTGGGGTATCTGAAAATTTGGATGGTCTCTCACCCTGAGGCAGTACAGAGCTTGGCGGTTGTATGTCCATCTTGCAGGGGGGGGGGGGGAGTTGGATTAGTTCTCCCAAAGGCTTTTGGGGGCCAAATGGCAAGGAGATTGTTGAGTTGGCTTTTGACGTTGTTTTGTAATTTATGCGCGTCCTGCTTTTATTTGCGTGTAAGCCTGATGGTGATGTCTCAACTCCAGAAGGGGCACTTCGGCACCTGTTCAGCCGGTTGCTGAGGCTGTAACCCACAAGTGTGTGTAAAATAATGTGTGCTGTTGGAATGCTGAGGTTCTCCATGACTACTCTGTCAATATTGGTGTAGGACTGTAGTGGCAGTACTAACTCCGTATTCTGGTGGGGCCTCCTTTCCTATGAAGGCAGAGAGCAGGAGAACAGTTCGGGTGTGGCTGTGGAGAATTTAATATCTGTGGGTAGTGGTCTGTACTGATAACTGGATCACTTAGTTTCTAGGTTCTCATAAGAAGTGAGAGACACTGGACTAGTGCCATGATGTACTGTGTAATGGGGATTGTTAGTGTTTTAAACAGTTGGTTAGTTGGACCTTAGCTGCAGTGGTTAGGTGTATCAGACTCCCTGTCTACTTGTAGAATGAAGTGGGCAAGGCTGTAGGGTTATTCCATGTCATTTCACGCATATGTAGGCATCACTATCACCAAATTTAACAAAATTTGATGAGTTAGCTGTAGGCGTGCAGGAAAGTACATTTGCAAAGCAAAGTTACAGCCCACTGTCATTGATACTTTTCATGCAGCAGGGTTGCCAAATTTTAGAGAAAGTGGCAGTTTTGCTGTGCAAGGTCCACTAAAAAAATTCATAACATCCTTTGTAGTTAGCTTTAACCGTAGTGTAGGGCTTAATAGAAAGCTGGAAAACTACATTTTAATAAAAGTAAGTTTTCCGAATTTTAGCAAAAATTTGGAACAAGGTCTTGTTCATGTAACCTGTGAATTAGAAATTGAGACAAGTATATTTTTGAAAATTGTGAAAAAATATGTTATTTAGTATAATTTTGGCTATAAGTGGCATAAGTTTCACTGTGGGCTAAACCTGGGATCAGAAGCTGCAACTAGATTACTGGCAAGGGATACAGTGGAACTGAGCCACCAAATGTCTGAGAAATTTGATACCCGTGTATATTCCCTTCAGTCTTAGTGCTGCTTTGTCATTGACAGCATTACAATACATCTAGTGTAAATTTCTAAAGTTTAGCTTTATTGAGAAATAGTTTACTAGGCAGCTATGGAGAAGACTTACATAAATACACGACAAAAGCAGCAGAAAACAGTTGAGAAAACCGAAATCAGAATAGCGATAGGCAGAAATTAAACCCGGGTCTTCCCGAATGCGAGTCCAACGTGTTACTGTTATGAAAATATGCCACTTTTTCCACAAGTTGGCAACCCTCCTGTATGAAAAATATCACTCGCTGTAACTATGCAAATGTACTTTCATGCACACCTACTATTAACTCAGGAAGTTTAATTGAATTTGGAGAGGGTGATGCCAAAAATTAATTTTTTTCTGTTTGATTTGATATGGTATAACAATGTAATACCAAGTCTGTTGCGTTAAATTAAAAACCACTCTTCTTCTTAGGAGGATAGTGAGTGTGTGTCTGTATATATAAAGTAAGTTCCTACCTTTCCACTAAGCTGACTGTTTATTGTGTACCTTCCAATTACAGTTGTTTTCTTAGGCCGGTATTCCTAAACAATAAGTTAGGGGCTACATAAGCACTACCATCTCAGGCGCAAGAAAAGCAACGACAGAGACCAAATTCGCTGAGCCTATTCCTAGGCGTGTTTGCGCCGTGTCCCGAGATGGTGTCAGGTAAGTCACTGCTTATTATTCGCCGGGCCGCGCAAGACTAGAAACAAATGAAGGCATGATGAGTGCTGCTGATTTACCATGGCTATAACAAGAACATGTTAAACTTTGTACTTTTGAAACATATTATTTAGCATTTGAATTTGATTACAAAATAATTACAGTAACAAAGAGATAAAAATCACGGATTATAACGGTCACAATTAAAATTTTCTATAACTGTTTCTTGTTAAATGTTAAAACAGTAGGTACAGTAGCCACGCGATTGCAGTGTTTCCGTTCATATTTTTATGCTGATTATGACCTGAAATATTATATTAGCATATTATTCGGACACGTGGAATTACATTCAAAACATAATTCGCAATCACTGTTAAAATATTGACGCCGTTTCCGGTGAGAGTGAGATAGGAACGGAGCTGCGTCGGAATTCTCTGGGCGCCACCCGGTTAAGCGTGTAGCCGGGAACACGAGGCTCAATGGGTCGTGGTCTGTTCGTGCCGGCGTACCCCTCTCTCACCTGGCGAGTCAAAACAGCTGCGGATTGGGAAAAACAGGGAGGATCTGGAGAAAACTACACCTTACATGGACACTTATGGGGCGGTCCACATCCCCATACCCTAGGGCCTTAAGTGAGCCAGTTCCAATTGGTGAAACAAAGTAAAACACTGGCCGGATAGTTGCACACGCGGGTTATGTTTCTCGCTGGACGAATCAGAGTCCCGAAGCGCACCACGTCTCTCGTTCTGTCCGTCGCCGCCGCTGTTTCCAGACTACCTTTTTCATGAGCTGGTAAAGGGAGGGGGCAGCAAAGCCATGTGTCCTGCACTGGCAGATGGCATTACCAACCAGCGCACACCTGCCACTGACACACTCTGCGAACACCTGCCGCGACCAGGTGCAACTCCACCTGGCCTGTGGCCTGGTACAACATACGCCCCCCTCCTGAAGACGAGTGGTCACGGCGGGTGTGTGCATTCGCTATGTACTCTGCTGCCGGTGTTACTCCCGACGACTAAACACTAGGGTCTGCTGTGGGTCGAAGTCTCCGGCTTCATCTCCTGAGTCGTCGGGTGGTGCACAGCAGGTCTGCTGTTTCTGTCGTAGGCAAGGTCGTAGGTTGTGGGGCTCCTTTCGGTGTCTGTTGGTATGGATCGAGGGAGTAGACATTGGGGTGCCGGCCGTCGGTAACACCAGCATGTCCTGGGATGTTGTGGTCTTAACGTCCTGACATGCTGCCACTGGCGTCTGTACAGTAGGCGTCGATGATTGAGGGCCACCAGCCACGCCCCTCTCCGGAAAGCGGCGAACACGAGGACGAAACCAGGCAGGTGCTCGGCGTCTGCATTTCCGTTCGTTCCTCGGTTCGGGGTTGACCCTTTCCTGCTGGCCATTTGTGCTAGGCTCGGGCGAGTGTAACTGGGGTTGCCTGCTGCGTCAGCGTCATGGTTGGCGTTGAGGCGACTCTTCTGGTTCCTCAATGTGTATGGTGTAAGTCGTACTTTCTAGTGGCGCATCCAGTTCCCACACTTCCCGGACGATGGGTTGGAGTTTCGGCTCATCCTCATCGGGCATGGTCACTATTGGTTCGGCTTCCTGCGGCGGTGTTATGACACCAGGTGTCGACGGGAGAAGTAACGCCAGACCCGGAGTCTTGTCACATCTGCTTTGCAAGTGTTTGTCACACTCCTCTTGGAGTGGTGTCTCAGTTTGTGGGTGCTCAGCTGCTATGGTTGTCTGAAGTAGGTCGGAGAAAGCAAAGACATCTTTCCGTTCATCCAAGAGAGCTTGTATCGCTGTCCTGTATTCGGCTGGCACCTCGTTGTCCAAGTCTCCCAGGTGAATTGTGTTTTGGTTGGTATTCGGCCGCCGATCGACAGCATACACTGTTCGTCGTTCCCTGGCTCCCACGTGGACCCTCTTCGCCGCGACCTCTATCACTGCTGCTTGTTGCTGCAGCCATGGTTGCCCCAGCACTATGGGCTCTCGTAGGCCGTCCACGACCAAGGCTTCGACTTGAGATGTCTGGTCGCGTATCCTGATCGTCAGGTCGATTACGCCCTGTGTGGCACTATGCTTACCTCTGGTGGCCGGCTGTAGCCTGCAGGGTCCAGGTCGGATCTGTGATGAATTAACGAGTGTGGATGCGACGAACGTATGGCTGGCGGCAGTATCAACTAATGCAGCAGTTGGTTGGTTGTTGACTTCGATCGGGATGCGGAGTAACTGATCCTCCTTGACAGTTAATTGTCCCAAAAATGGCTCTGAGTCGGTGTTGGTCGTGGTCAGGTGTGTCTGGCGATTGACAGCGTGGAGGTCAGCAGCTGGCCTGCCTCCCCGCCTTAGGCGTTTCCCGACGGCGGGCATGTGGCATTCCTAACAGGGCAGTCCCGGTGCCAGTGAAACGTGTTCGCTGGGCAGGTGTGGCACTGTGGCGGTCGAATGTCCTGTCGCGAGAGTTGTGGGGCGGACATAGGGTCGGCCAACCGCGGCGTCTCAATCGCGAGTTGTCGTCTTTGGGCTGTTGGTGTGCCGCTATCGCTCATATTTCTGATGATGGGGGCCTCCTCATCCGCCCGTCCTAGTGTCTGTAATGGACGTCCCATCAGCCGATTGACGGCCGTGTCTGCGACGATTGCTCGACGAACGTATCCCTCCACACTTTCATCCTTCACTTCTGCCAAAAATGGTTGGAGTTCAAGTCGCAGACGAGGGGTTATGATTTTTAGTGCGTCGTCTGGCGGCGTGGTTGGATAGATGTGCCGGAACAGCTGGATTTTCGTGGCTATGAACCTCTCTGTCGATTCTATGTCCTTTTGTCGTTCACTATAAAATCGCGCTTGACATTCTGCTATAGCCTCCGCGGACCCGAACCGATACCGTAGGCCATTCGCGAACTCGTCCCATGTCATTGTTGCATATCCCCATATTCTCGACCAGTCCTTTGCGGCACCATGCAAGTTGATAATCGCACGATCAACCCACTCATCGTACACTACGCCATAACGTAAACACTGTGTTTCGCACTGCTGCAGAAACTGGTCCACGTCCTCGTGCATGTGTCCAGAGAACTCGGGAAGTTTCATTATGTCCCCACTCTCTTGGCTGGTTGTTGTGACAGCTCGACGCACAGTCGTTGAGGTGCTAGGGAAGGGGTGATAGGGTGGTAGGTTTGTAGCTTGTGATGTATGACCTTGAAGAGGGGGTGAGGGCCTCGATGACACACAAGTTGCGCAAGCGAACACGCCCTCACCGAACGTGACAAGTTCCGTGGCGTGCGAACATCTGCGGTGGCGTCTTGTTCGACATGTCATACAAGTGGCCATCTCTTTCCCTTGTCTGTCACAAGTTGGCGGGCTGTGGTCGATAATCTTCTCCACTTTCACGCTCGGGTTCCCCTTCCGGTTCTCCATGGCACATGTGCAGCACTGTTGCAGTACTTCTCCGAAAAGTAAATCAGGGAAGGCTGGTAAACCACACCTAACACACTCCTTGCTGCTCATTGTGTGCGATGGTTCGATTTTTGTCTAGATCTAGCTCCGTGTATTGTTTGCTGCTGTCGCTGACGTGCGGGCTGTGATGTAGCTGGCTAATCAATGCAGATGTGGCGATCCTGTAGTGAAGTGTCGTCTTCCAGTCCTTCTCTGTGTAGGTTGTACGTCGATTTACACTGCGATATTCACGCCAAAGCGTTGGGCGCCATGACGCCGTGTCCGATGAGAGTGAGGTAGGAACGGAGCTGCGTCAGAATTCTCCGGGCACCACCCGGTTAAGCGTGTGGCCGGGAACACGAGGCTCGATGGGTCGTGGTATGTTCGTGCTGGCGTGCCCCTCTCTCACCTGGCGAGTCGAAACAGCTGCGGATCGGGAAAAGCACGGAGGATTATTATTCGGACATGTGGAATTACATTCAAAACATAATTCGCAATCACTGTTAAAAAGTAATATATTATTACGCCGCAGTTAAGTACTAAAAACTAAGATATTGTCACGGTAACAGTGGCACACAAATTAGGTCTCTCATCGCCTCTATACACAACGCACTAAACCGACAGGTTTTTTTTTATTTTGTCATAGGCTAATACTTGATCATACCCTCAGCATTGGCTCTTATCATTTCATTGAACACATCTCTCTAGCAAAGTGAAATTTATGCTTCAGTCGAAACTTCGTTTGTATCCAGTAATTTCATTTTGAAACAGTCTCTAATAATCTGGGTGTCGAAGATACGTAAAGCTCACTTATCTTAGCTTTTGTTTTCGAAATATATGAAATAAAAAAAAGGTCTTTTTGACAATTTTGGAAGGCTTCAGAATAACACTGATACAGCGCGCGAGCTGTTTTAAAATATGTTGCCTGTCAACTGTCAATGTCTGAAATGTGCTTTTATTTTACAATATGTTGATAGTAAATATAACACAGATGTTTATTAGTTTCTTAAGAAACATGTTTTTTTTTTTTTGTGAATGCAAAATATTTACTAATTACGATTTTTTTGCATGATTAGGGCAATGTGGACAAATTAGAATGCCTATATTAATAATGTTTGCACTGCATTATTGTTATTTTACATGCATCAAAATGAAAAACGAAGATGCATTAGTAAATTTTAATAGAATATAACTTGTTGTTATGACCATTAAAAATTATCCCAGAAGATTAATTGTTTAATTGTGTCATTTTAATATCTAAAAAACACAAAATAAGATATGTGCATCTGAACGTGCCGACAAATTTTTATTGTTCTAGACACAATATTTCTTATTTGAAGTTTAGCACAAAAAAAAAAAAGGAAATAATTTCTCACAGAACGTAAAACATTAAGTAATAATTTTATATATGTTTAGTATGTTATTAACAGCGAAAACCAATTAGTTTGTACTCTTTATCAATAGTTGATTATAACATCGTAATGGTCGAATATCTTGTTATTTAAAAGTGTAGAAACGATATTTCCTAAAATTAAAGTAATTGTACTACTACTAATAATATTCTGTGTAATATAAAAAAAGTTAAAAAAAACTTTTGGACCAGCCGGGATTCGAACCCAAATAATTTTCTTACCGACTGAGCACCTTGTCACCTGAGCCGACTGAGCTAATATTAATGCAGTGCACAAGTTTTATTATAAAGCCCTGCATTTAGCAAACTGTCTACGAAATCATAATTTTCTATTTATTAACAGTTTTAAGTTTTTGAAAAGCTTGTAGCTTATCACTTAACATTCTCACCATCGTAAAGTTTTATTTTATGTACAATTTTCTTGTGTTTGTCGACTCTCGTGTTAAATACGATTTTCGGCAGGTAAGTGGTAATGTACGATGTACCAGTTTTGACAGGTATAATGTGCTACCATCTCCGGACACAGAAACGCAAGGATTGAGTCCTAACGCGGGCCCATATTCCTAAACGTTCTGAAGGTATCGGATAAGTCACGGATTATTATTTACCGTCCCGTGTGCGGTTATAAATATATAAAGGCGACGCTGGGCATTGCTTTTTTATAGAACAAGTAGCAGTGACTTTCAACAGCTATTTAACAAAAATACGTTAATTTTTTACATTTAAAACTTCATGTATTGCATTTTAAATTGTTTCAAACTAGAAGAAATCATAAATACAGTAATATAGATTAAAATATATGTTATATATCTTTCAAAATTTAAGTATTAAAAATAAAATTACAATCTCTTGTGCAAAGTAAAAAAAAGTAAGTTATTTTTTTTTATAAATTGGTATCTACGTGGACGTCTTTTGCGCGTTCGAGATCTACAAATGCGGAAGCTGTAAGTTCGAGAAAGCATGCATATCACTCATTACCCTAGCCTCTAGGCGCAAGTAACTAACTGGCGTTCTGTCTTTTCGCCGAAACTCACTTCTACAAGACATAATTGTAATTTTGACGATAAAGGTGAGTTGTATACATCTGCACCCTGTAGAAGATTCTTTACCAAGATTTCAATGCTCGAAAAGCACCGCTAAAACACCCATTTTTGCCATTTTGGCCGCTTTACAATATGCTTTAATGATTACTGTTGAACCAGAAATTTGTATACACACGTATAGTAATCTTTGAATAATATTCCTAAGCAGACATCACTCATGTGCGTTGAGCAGTTTTCGAATAATCTGGTAACGGCCGAATCTCGGCGCACCTCTAGGAGGCCTAAGAAAACTGCTACCATAATGACGTGCACACGTATGCAGGACCTCAAAGGCTTTTCTTCTTTTTCTTTAAGTCTACTTTCCATTGTCCGTTTGTGTGTTTCTCAATTTCTCCTCCACATTAAAAAAATCGAACATACAGAGCTAATGCAATCAAACTTAATAAAAATATAGTACAGTAGACAAAGTTGATTAGACTTATATGTACTTAGTTCATATTTTCATAATGGCTGTTATTTAAAACTTTTTTTCTTCATTAAATAAACAAAACTAATTTTTTGAAGAGAGACGTTGTGTACATAAGCCTATCAAAATGCTGGTAATGTGAGTATCTTAAATTTTCTTGATCACATGAGTTATCTACACTAACCACGCATCTGGAAATCACCAAACTCGGTACATATGTTTGATATTAACGTATTTTTAATATAGGCCTATCATTTTCAGTTTTTAACACAGTATGATTCAGAAAATTTTTTAATAGTACCGCGTGGAGAAATTTATGATAAGGTAAGTTGAAAATGTAATTTCAATGGTTACGTGAAATGGGTAATAGTTTAAAATTGACTTAATTATTTTACTTCTTTTGATAAAATAGGCTATTTGGTCTTTAATTGTTTCATCACTTGTTATTTTGCTGTACACTTTAACAAATTACATTTTGTAGTTATTTTCTGGTTAATATTACTACCACTATAATTTGCTTCGCAGAAAAATTTGAGGACATATTTTCGACAAATATTTCATAAGCTATAGCCTCACTAAAATAAATAAATTATCCCGCATAACTAACAAGGAAATTGTGTATTAATGTAATTTGACGATTCAACATTTATAATTCTGAACATACTCTATTTCCCAAGATTTCATGTCATGAATTTATTTATTTTCTCCTATAACAACTATGCCGACTCTAAGAAAATGTAAAATTAAAAACTTAATTTTTCGAACTTTGGTTTAATTAGTTACAATTGTTGTAGGTTCACTATGTTAGAAGATAGAATCACATGAAAAAACAAAGAAGTATTTTCTAATGTTTACATCTACATGATCAATTGAAATTTTTTGATTTATTTGTACCAAATTAAGGAAAGTTGTAATATTGGTTAAGCTTGTACTTTCTCGATATATGCACATATCATTTGCAGATTAGTGTACAAGTGTGTTTACTCTAAAAATAAAACTGCAATTTTTAAATGTGATCACTTACCTTGAGATTTTCCTTACAAAATACTGAAACAACTATCAAGTTAAGAGCAGCATTGGCACGCCTATTAAATGTCATATCGTCTCTATGCACAAGTCACAGAACCAGCCAGCAGATTTTCGATCGTACAAACGATTTTTTGAATTAGATTTGTACGAATCTGTAATTTTTTGTTCATATATTTAACTAAATTTTTAATTATATTTTTAATTACATTTTTAATGGCACGAGAATGGAGATATTTTTACAAATTATTTATAGCACGCTATGTGTTTTGGAAACATCCCATTACAGATTTTTTTTTCGTATGTAAATATATCGTGAACACATTTAATTATTTCTGAAACTTTTATTTAACATGACGTAACGCAGATTAATTACGAGTTATATAAGAAAAAATGTAAACGACATTCGTTTCATTTTACTTGTAAAAATTTTATTTCGGAAATTAATTTTAAAAATATTGGAATGTTTGTAAATAAAAACATAGTCAGAACTTCCGAATGTTAGTTAAACGTATTGTATCTTACAAAAATGTGTTTAAATCAACAGTATATAACAGTTTGTAACAATTGTAATTGCATATTTTCTAAGTAGGCCGGTTTACAAAAGGTGCCTATTGATTGTACGTCCATAATTCATTCTATTTGTAAGCATTTACAGAGGGGGAAAATTTCTATTAATTAATGGTTCATTATACATTTATCTTATTTCTATATTTTTGAGTCAGTTTAATGCTTAGAAACTGTATTTATGGAAATAAACATTAATTTAATTTTTACCTTATTGTTAAACATAATATATAAAAAAGTAAAAAAAAAAAATAATTGGAGTGACCGGGATTCAAACCCATTTAAAGTTTAGTTATTACCGGGTCGACACCTTAGCGCCTGAGCAATCCAATCACTTACGTAACGATAAACATAAAATTATATGTACACTGGATGCTTTTAAAACCACAAATTTGTTGATTTTGGATTATTTGGGCTTTTAAAATGCTAGTGGGTTATTATTTAGTATTTCTGCTGCCACAAAGTTTCATTTTCTGTATGATTTGAATGTTTTTTTTTCTCTTTTATTATTAAAAACTATATTCGTCTAGCAAGCGGTAAAATACGTTGTAACATATGTAGCCGTCTGTAGGGCTGAGCGTACTGCGCATGGGTAATTATATTAGGACAAGGAAAGTCACAGATTAGTCCTGAATAAGCAATGTCCTGAACCTAAACCCTTGTACAGTACAAACATTTAGGAATACCTATAAGGCCTAGGCATGACATATGCTGCACCTAAACCCTTATACAAACATTTAGGAATACCGATAAGGCCTAGGCATGACATATGCTGCACCTAAACCCTTATACAAACATTTAGGAATACCGATAAGGCCTAGGCATGACATATGCTGCACCTAAACCCTAATACAAACGTTTAGGAATACCGGCCTTAGTGTTAACTCAATGTCTAGGGCAAATTTAATGTGAAATAATTTTAAATAAACTTGTCGGTTTAGTTGTGTTATAAGTATGTCATATTATTGATGATTTTTAAAAATATAGAATTTTAGTTTTGTTATTGATTTATGAAAGAACTATTTTTATTACTGTATACTTTATGTTGTCTTATGAATAGAAAATTACTTTGTAAAAATACTGTAGTTGTATTTGAAGACTTTGTTTTTAATATAGTTATTAAAGTATACAAAACCAGTTCTGTCCGACTGTGGTTATTGATCATGTCATCTGCTTTAGTTCACAAACATTTCTATTTCTGACTTTATTACAGAAAGTTATCATGGATACGACATATGTGGCCACTTTAATATGTCATCTATTTTTTTTTAACAATTTTCAAATACTGTTAACTTATTTTTATTATCAGAACCAGTATATGGATTTGGAACTGGAGAATAAAAGACTGACTAAAAAGTACAACATAGTGGCTAAGGAACTACCCCAAACAAATGTTAAGCTTACAGTCTTGCAAAAAGAGAATTCCCAGCTACATAGAGAACATGATCAGCTGAAGGTGAGCTGAAATATTTTGATGTTATCAGCTTCAAGGTGGAGGGAAACATTATTAAATTCTGTCAATGTGGTTTTTGTTATATTATTTTAGTATTTTGTCATAGTTAAATAGCACATTAATATTTTTAGACATTTTTTTATGCTTTAATTTGTGTAGTCATTCAGGGATTATGATGCTGATTTTAAGTTACACTGACTAATTTAAATAGTCTTTAAGTACTAGTACTGTATGTTTAAATTTGATTCACAATGTTATTTTGACTGTTGTTACTTTATAATTAAGTTGTTTGCATGGTTTTTATGAAGCAGGAAAGATGGTGGTAATGCTTTGTTGCAATTTGTATTAGTGGTGCTTTTGAAAATGCTTGTTGCCAGTGCATGTGCATGAATGTAACTCAAATGCATGTGATTATTATACTTCGTGTGTGTGTGTGTGCATGCGTGTGTGCGTGTGTGTGTGTGTGCGTGCATGCGTGTATATGTATATGTATATATGTGTATATATATATATATATATATATATATATATATATATTTTTTTTTTTTTTTTAAATTCAAAATATTTGTGTGGTGTAGGTTTTGCAGGAGGAATAAGGAATTGTGTGCTGTATCTGATGCTCGTTATTTTAATAGAACAATGTTGTGGGTTTACAGTTTTTTTTAATATTAGAATAAAATTAATTGAATGCATTATTATTTTCTTGTACTTAGTAAGAAAGTGGTTTTGTCATTTCTTTTTCATATTTAATATTAACCTAAATCCTAATAATTACTGATGTACATTTCATTAATTTACAGAAGAGATTAAATATGAAGGTATGAACTTGTAATTTTCCCAACTGTTCCTGCACCAAACTTTTTTAAAGCAGTAGTGTGAGCTTGTTGGATCTAGTATATCTTCATTATTTTTAGTTGTATCTGTGACAGATGGAAAAGCCTAGAAATTACTCACTAAAGGGATGAATCAGAACACATATTATGTTTATACTACTAGGGAATGAAGCGGCCAGTGATTAAAAATATTACAAGAAAAACAAATATGGGCGTATATTATTTCTCGTGTATGCCTCCACTGAAAATACCTTTGATAAAATATGCAAAACCGCTCATTCAAGAGATTATTCTGTAATTAACTGTATTTAATATCGTTCAGAATTATTACATGGCAATAGGTCATATATTCTCTAATTACAAATTCTGATCTCATAGTTATGTGTATTGGTCAGTATACCAACAACTCTGTTGTTACTAAATAATTTGTATTGTGAGAATATGTCAAGCATTAAATACAGAAACATAAGTGATATTCTTTAACAGTACTCTCAATTTTACAGAGTCTTTTGAAACATCATAAACTGTTAATCACATTCATCCTATACAAAAGTTTGAAAGTTTTTTTATCTTGGAGAATTCGTGTTGAGATATGCCAGCTGCATGTTGCATAAAAAATTAAATACATTACTTTATCTTTACCAAGAACCCTTTGGTACGATAACTGTAATGTAAGTTCTTTAGAACTTTTAAAACTCTTGCTGTCTTGATGAAATGTGATGAAACTTTCTCTTCGTGACTTTGGCGATATAAAATTATGCCTACTTAAATTCTCATGCTGCATCGTAGTAAAATTGCTATACCTCTACATACATTAACTATTCTTGTAGACAGTTGCTTTTCACCCATAACATTGATTAAAGTGCACCATCTATTTTTAACTGGTTGTGGCCATTTCAGAAAACAACACAAAACTTGCAGAAGGTCTCCATGTCACTTCTGCTCAATGCCACACTGTCTTGACCCAACCGTCCTCACTCATACAGGGCACGCAACTCCCAGACTCTCTTGCCTTCAATTCTGGCATGCCCCTCTCCTTGTGTTGCCACCCTGTGCTTCCTACTCTGACCTCCTCCTACCCTTCACCATTAGGCACACATCAGCTGGCCAATTGACCTTCAATCCTCCAATTAAAGTTGAACATATAATACCTCTCGTTTTCATAAACACCAGACCTAGAATGTCTACTGTACATTGACAACAAATTTAATATATCTTTAATGCACCAGATGGTCAAAGGTATTAACTTATTATATACATTAGACATACTTTTCTTACTCATCTTTTCATTGCCATGTGATTTCTCTTACCTCACCAACCCCATTGCAGTCCTCTCTCTCTCTAGTATCATCCTACAGTGACAGTGAAAAACTATACCATATGATGAAGAGGTGAGTATTTACAATCTAGGTAGACTATGAAATTTTTTCTTATTTGCTACCCAGTTACACACTTTGTTATGCAAACTGTGTCATTGACTGTTCCATTACTTTCTTTGTATAATAATTGTCTGATGATTTTTTCCTGTTAAATTCAACAATTCTAAAATTGTAGTTTTCTTCCAAACTACTTTTTTTTTGTTAAAATTAACATATTCCTGTCACAAACAACACTGCTAGGTAATATTTTGCACTAGTTTTGTCAGCTGCTTTAATATTAGGTTGTAGCCTACATTTTATTTCATGTTAACTTTGATTAAATTAAATTTGGTTTGCTAGTTGGACATTTTTGCTGGCTGTACTCGCAAATTTAGACATGACAAGTTTTTATCTATTATTTGCAGTCCTCCGCTTCACAACTCTTGAGGAGGAAAAGAAAAACATCCACGTGTGCACACATGCATACATGTGTGCACACATTTGTACAACATGCGCTCAACATGAACACAACACACACAAAACAAGCACACAGAGTTGTCCTGAACTCTGGTTGGAAATGTTTTAAGGATAGAGAACTGTATCTCAAAAAATATGATAGTCATATGGGATTTTGTAATGTTGACTATGGAGCATTCCTGATGATTCTCGTTGTACTGCTGGGCCATACCAAGTGTTGATTCCTGGTGGGGTCTACCAGGATTTTCACATTTGGGAGTAGTGCTGGAGGATACTGTTAGTTCGTAGGTTTTATCAAGGATCTCATATTTCCCTTACCCCTTCATTCCAGCTCTGATCCATACGTATCTCATTAATTTCTCCCCTGCACTAGAAACTTCATTGTTAAGTGCTGACTAAAATCTCTTCACTTCACTAATAGTTCTTCAGTTTTACTAAGATAATATATTTGTTACATTTATCACCTGCACTAAACAACAAACTTTTGATTGCTGACTAAAATATTTTCACTTCACTTATTCTGCAGTGTTACTAATACACTAGTTGTATTACATTCAGTGGCGGTGCGTAAGGCCGTGCTCTCGTGCTGTAGCACTGAGTAAAATTAAAATTTTACAAAGTTATTGTGTGCTTGGTAATTTTATTAAATTTCAGGTAATGCGCCGCAATTTATACTTGTAACCTTTCTTAATAAGAGATGGACTGCTTTGCGCTAAGTTTCACAGGCGGACGGAGTTTTCTCAAGTAATTTCGTTCGTGTAAGCCGCCCTTTACTATGGTGTAAACCTGGCTCGGTGCTCCCACGGACTAGCGCACGGCTGTCACTCCTCTTTCCAACCCTCTTTCCTAGTCAGAGGTGTAGCGAGACGCGGGAACCTCGCCTTTATCAACACCTGCTCCGTGCAATGAGCAGAGTAGCCCTGCTATCTACTGCGCAAGCGCACGACAGTTACGTCAGCGCGTTGACAATGATGGCCGCTCGCGTCGCGCACGTGTTCGTACATTGCAGACTTGTAAACAAAGTGATTTTCGGTGTCGCGTGGACGTGTAGCTGACTTAGAATAACTTTTATGAATAGTACTTTACTATGTATTATTATTGTAAGTTGCGGATGTGAGTGACGTGATACTGTCCATAAATAATGAACTGCCATAGCATCTATGTTATTAGTCTTTGACGCAATGGATACATTACCGACGCTTTATGATGGGATAATTTGGTAAGTCGAATTTTACAATATTGATTCATTTTATGCAAGTTCTGTGTTGCTTGATCGTAGGCGGAAACGTATTTTAAGGTTTGTGTCCGTGGTTTATTAGTGGCAGGTTTGTTTTCTGAACGTGGAGTGGTACGAACTGAACACATTTACTTACGTATTTCGTACTATAATTGTAATCACAAATATGGTAGACCTAAGGCCTAC
>PNEQ01112976.1:24112-42874 GCA_003012365.1 Medauroidea extradentata
CTCTAACGTAGTCTTAAGACGTCTCACATGCGAAATTGTTGGCATTTTATCTACGAATCGGGTACATAATAATTGTGAGGAAACAGAGGTAATGCAGTAAGAACAAATGTACAGAAACTGAGATTGTAGGCTATAGAAGTTACTTCGCAGGTATTTATACTAACTTGTCGTTAGTTGCTTGTGTATTTAACGAGTACCTTTACATTTTAGAACACATTTTTTGGAGCAGTGTAATGTAGCCACAAAAAATAATCCATGGCTCGGTTTCACCAACCTCTGTTAAGCATGTAACATTTGTTAAAGGGGAAGATTTTAACACTATAATAACTTAAAAGCGTGGTAATCTTTTTGCTAATATGCAGCAGAAAGATACAAAATGGCTGAAAATATAAATTAAACAGCACTCTTATTTTAAGTAGGCTACTCACAACAAACTGTCTGTAGGCATTTTTTTCCATTTGTAAGTTAAACCAGTTTTGTATTGTTGGGTAGGTTGCAAACGTACGTTAAGGCGCAGACTGTGCCATGCAACAGCTGTACAACAATGTGTGTATTATGGCTGGTGAACACGTTTGACATCTTATAATACTGATCAGACGTACTCTGAGAATATTGTTAAATATAATTGTTTCCAAGAAGACAAGAGTAATTATAAATTACAATTAATACAAAACTTTAATTCTTTAAGTTTAAAGTTTTTTAAAACACACTTTATTGGCTACATTGCCGAGGCGCATAACTTAGGCCCTAGTATAATATTACTGGTTTCCATTAAACGTAGTGCAATTTCTCAATACATGCAAACCAAAAGTTCTATGTCTTTGTGTTAATATTATGACTATTAGTAGGAAAAGAAAGTATAGAGATTTAGAGGGGGAGGAGGTGAAAACCATTATATTCAGAGCACTGAGCTCAAAACATTGACCGGCCACCACTGATTACATTTCTCACGTGCGCTAAACACCTCACTGTTAATTGCTGACTAAATTCTCTTTAATTTACATGCTATGCAGTATCACTAGTGTAATATATTATTTTAATGTTTTATTATTTTATTAAGGCATGCAAAAAATTTATATCGACTGTGAAATATTCATGTTTTTATCGGTATACTGTATTACTGTTACACACACACACACACACACACACACACATGCACGCGCTTATTTTTCATATTGACGAGTTTTAGTAGTCTTATCAATCCAGTGACTACAGGAATTAAAATGTGATTGTTATTTCAGAGGCAACTTGAAGAATGCCAGAATAAATGTGAGGCAGATGCTCATGCTGCTGACTTGAGGAAGAATGAAGCAGAGAATGTTCTTCCAGAACCTGCTGATGTGAAGGCCTTAGAAGCAAAAGGTCAAAGTTCTTCATCATCAGTTGCACCCAACCAGCACCAGCAGGACAATGTTCTTCAGCTTCCAGAAGGACATCCACCTGCTGATAAGGTATAATTTTTTAAAGTGTGAGTATTAGATTTACTGTCCACATGTGTTCCTTTTTTGTTTTTATCAGACAGGATACATATGAGGAGTGTCTGTTCAAAAGGTGCTGTTTCCACCTTTAAAAAGTTGTGGGAAAATATGTACATTCACTTCCTTTTGATCAGGATTGTCAAGTTTGGGGTGTTTTTCACTAAGGAATTATATTGTTTGCTCAGGAATGCACAGGGAATTCAATAGTATTCAAGTACAGGACTACATCATGGACAGATTCCGTTGTTTGTTGGGAAGTGGAAATAGCACCTTTTGAACAGACACTCCTCATATGTAGGGCACGCAATGTACGAATTGTGGAACAGTAGTGTTGGTTGCAAATGTGATGAAAAAATTATGTACTGCATGGTGAGTTTTGCTGTGCAGCTTTGTCAAAATTTTTCAAACTGTATGGATATAGTGCTGCAAGGTTTTTGTCCTTCCATGCAACACCAATAAATCTGGTTAACTGAAAGACAGTTCTGTTGGAGATGTTTATGCGAGTAAATCTCTTACGATTTAAATATACACTATTTAATTCCTTGAAAGAAAATTTAACAATAAAAAACAAAACAAAAGAAAATTTTACTGAGTACAGAAATAAAACAGATGTTAAAATTTTTTAGGTATAGTTTTCGAGACTAAGCCACCAAATTTCAGTGCAACTGTGAAATTGAAGGGGTAAATTTAATATACAGTACTAACAGGATCTAAATTAAGTACTTTCAAGCAATTAAAAAATTCTTGTGTTGGATCACCGCACTTGTAAGTTGTAAAGAATTTAATCACTTCAGTTAGCTGAAAACCATTTAAAGTTTGACTCAAAGTTTGAGTAGTTCCAAAATCACTGTACTGTTTAACTGGAAATAAAATATATATAGGTCATTCGGAATAAAGTGAGCATTAAAGATGTAACCTTTGAAAAAAATCACTAGCCGTTACTGCATGTAAGTCAACATTAACAACAGTATCATTATTGTTTGTATGGTTGGTAGCGAATAATTGCATGTAGTTCCGTGCATATTCTTATTTGAATACAGCATTAGTGCAACAACATCAAATGCAAACGACCTCTCTGTATTTAATATACTTTGAAAAATTTATTTAAGTTCTTACTGACATACCTACTGACTGTATAATTTTATTTAATTTGCGGCAGCACAAAGCGACGCAACCGAGTCGATTATTGTTGGCACATGCCGCTAACTCTTCGCGCCACGAGGTAGTTTAAAATTTCACTGGCAGATGGCATCAGAGTTAGGTTTTCGCCGCTTCGCTTGGATTTTGGAAGTGAATTGCATCATTCAGTTTGTTTGTTAGTTGTGTAAAGAATATGGGTTTCTGATAATCACATTCAAAAGTATTAGAAGTGACTATTTATGAATATCATTGCTAAATTATGTGAAGTCAATAGTAATGTAAGTTGTTTTGTTTTATGATCGCTAGCCTGAGTGTCTGGAAATAGAAACAGCATTTTTTCCCTGTTTCACACATTAAGAAAATACGTTATTTATTGTTTCTCTTTACGTGCATCGTCGTTGTTCATTGCAGTATGCTGAATGGAACTTGAATTCTTGAGTTGCGTGTGTCATGTGTGTTTTTAGTGGCGGTTTTAATTTAAAAGTTCAAGTATACTGTGCATGCATTTACGAGAATCGTAACGGTAATAGCGCCGTTAAAGCCATGCTAGAAATCGCACGTTACAAATAACGGTAAAAATTGAACAAACGCTTTTGAGAGATGCATACTACAACATACCGTACTGCTACTTAGCCGCCGGAAGACCGTAACAGGGATAGAAACCTGTCTATTTGTTAAGGTGTGGTTACTGTTATTTCTATATGGCTATTTTACGGTCAATGTAGCACGGGCTTTAGAGTAGACGCAGAGAAACCGGTGTTATAAGACGTTTACTCACGTGTATTTATAACTAAGATTACTACTGAGTATATATTCAACACCAGTGCATTTAATGAGTACATATTGTAGCTAAAATTTATCGTAGCAGAGTAACGTAAACATTGTACAAGCCTATCTAAATAACAGCACGTGGCAATGTTGATGTTTACATGCAGCGGAAAGATATAAACTGGCAGAAAATAGAAATTAATCAGGGCTTTTTTGAGTGCTCACTTTATTCCAAATCACCTATAGTAAGTATTTTTGCACATATATTTTCACACTTGCACTACGCCTATGTGAGAAATAATCTGTTTTAACATTACACATTTTTATCTATTTATCTTTTCTGCATGACAATTTGAAATTAAATGTATTATTTTGTTTCTTCTTTTCATACTATTTTTCGCCTCACGTTGCCATTATAGCTACCTGTGATGTCTCGTGTCAAAGCCCTTTTAATTAGCTTTGGAACTATTCTTAAATATGTCTGGACTTGCACCAATACCATATTTGTGAATAGAGAGAAAGGAAAAGTTAACAATTTCAGATTTTAAAGAAGGGGAAAGCAATTTTTTTTGTGCTATGCAACATCTGCCCTTTTTAAATGAACGATAACAAACAAAAAAAGTCATTGAGACCGATATTGATAGTACCTTATATTAGCTTTAAGGTGGTGATGGTTTTATTCATAGTGCTGTGTATCTTGTGTATATTGTGTGTAATTAGAAATCTTTGCCTTAGACTTAATGAGTAAATATGTAGTAAATATTTTTTGATAGTAATTTCATCCAATCTGTGTATATTTGAATCGCCATGCCCAGTAATGTAATTGCAGGATTCTTAAATTTTGTACTTATTTCACATTATCGTTGAATTTGGTGGAGTTACTACATACAGTAAAGATTGCAGAGTTTTTTGCACTGTTTACTTCACTTTCTGAAGTTACATACTAATTGAGAATCCGTTAACAGTAGATGTACTAGTGTTTCATGTTAAGCTGTTTAATGATAGTCTTCATGTTGGTGTTTGATGGTAGTAATGATGAGATTTAGTGACTTATATTATTAATTTCTATATTGATTTACTTTTTTGTGTTTGCGCATGTGATGCAAGAGATAGATAAAGAGGGAAAGATGAAATATATAGATTAGAGCTAAAGAGAGCTAAGGAGGGATAGACAAAGAAAAATAATAAAGATACACGCACACACACACACACACACACACGCGCGCGCGCACACACACACACACACAGTGGGGGAGAGAGAGAAAATGAGAGAGAGGACAATAGCCACAGAATACTCTGAGAAAATGCTACTCCACTGTCACAAGAAACAAACAATAGTAAAAGAAAAATCAAAGAATCAGCATTCATAAGGAATGTATTTAGCCAACAAAGCATAGAATTGAAAAAACATTTGGTAACTAATAATTAAAACAGAAGTAAATTTTCAACAAAAATAACTAAGCCACAGCCATCATCATAGGTGGGCACTAACCAATAACAACAGTCTCTTACCTGCGCAGTGCCCATATTCAGTCTGCAGGTGCTCCTCGAACTGTGTACATATGTGCCTGAAGGCAGAGACAAATTACAGTCTCCAAAACGTCACTTTTTTTTTTGTCACATGGAGACCATTGTGTTCATCTGTTTTTTCATTGTCTTACTGTCCACAGTTACTGTGTTATTTTATTTCCGTTCACTTTCCTCAAGGTGTCTGTGTCTGCTTTGTCGTCTACATCCAGATTTTGTTGTTTTGTTTTGTTATGTCTGTTGTAATTATTTTTTGTCTGTTGTTTCGTACATACTGACGGAATTCCTTTTGTGGAATAATCAGTTATTTATTTCTTTCCTTGGTTTGTTTTTAGGTTCTGGAAGCTCGTTTGTGTTATTTTCTTGTAAATCACTCACTGGATTCCTTGTGGAATTGTATATGTTTGCCAGTTCCAAACAAAGTCCTTTTGTTTGTTTACTGGTCTGTTTGCTTATGCGTATTCTCTGGTTTTCTGTGACACACCATTTGCTGCAATGGCATATATCCAAAATACTTCTTTAGTTTATAACTTGCCCCCATTTGCAAGAATCATTAAAAAATAACATACAACATAAAATAAATCACATACATTCTCCCCTCCCTCCGCCCACCTCCCATTTGTGGTTTATCTATGGCATTAACGTCCTCTATAGCACTGATGTTCAGGCCTTGACTGTATGTGTTTAATTATTTATCACCTTTTTTTTAATTCCGGTGGATGGAAGATGTAATTCTTAGCAAAAAATGTACTTTTTCAGTTGACGTCAAAGTCAACGACACCAGAGATAAATCCGGATGCTATCCAGAGCCAGGAGAGGGCTGGGGTGAATGCAGGGGGTGGGAATGTTGTCCCTGTTCCTCCACCTCAGGATGATGGGGAGCCAGCAGCAGCCGCAGGACAAGCTGAAGCAGATGAGCAACTCAAAGAGGTCAGTCTTGTTCATTATCAATAGAAAATTAAAATTTTAGTGTATGCATCTTTCCACAACAACAGTACGTGTTTTTGTTCATTAGTCATTGGCTATATGGAGAAAATACAGCTTTGGCTGTGGGTTAACTTACAGATGTGTGTGTTTTTTATGCTGTGGTGCCATTTAAAATACAGTGAACCGTCAATTACTTGCACTAAAAGGGGGATGAAGCTATCAGATTTACAATTTGTCCATGTTATCGAGGGGTGTCTGGGGTGGAGGGGTAATCAGTCATTAATCACAAGAAACGTGAAGAAATCGGTATGCTATCATTTCTACAAGCAAGAAAGGTGGCAATATTTACTGCTTTGTACGTGCGTATAGTATGCAACCACTATATAATTATTGTATCAAGTTACGGTAAGGGGGTAGTGGGGAAATTATCACTAACTTGGAGGCCTATAAAAGGATGTCATGCTGGGGCAAGCCAATTCTATTTAATTTAATTTTTTTGCTTTTTATACTACTGCTTGCTGATTTTTTTTTTTAAATCTCTGTGCTAGAAGATGGCACCAAGGCACCCTTCTGCCACATAAAAGTTCTCTCTCCTTCTTGTCACAGTGTGCATGTGTCTGTGTGTGTGAGATAGAGGGAGAGAGCGATAGAGAGAGAGGGAGAAGGAGAAGGGTGGAGAGAGAGAGATAAGAAATAATCGTTGGAGATAAGGTAGGGAGGTAGAAAGGGGAAGTATTCAAGGTCAGCTGGTACAGTCTCAACACAACAGCAGTATAAACTCAGCACGTGACCACACACATTTCTCAAGATGTTTATTATTGAGAAATAAGCTTACCATAGCACGTCACAGTGTGGGGGCCTCAGCCAGTTGCTAGTTTGGGGGCCTCAGCCAGTTGCTAGTTTGAAAGTTTAGCTCCACTCCTACAAAATTTAAAGGAAACAAAAAAAATTTTCCTCTTATACACGAGTAAATACTGTACTGTAATGAACAATTCTTCTGGGTCACTGTACAGAAATTTGGTGAACACATTTTATCACTACAAATTTTTAAAATTGCATTTATGCATGTTAACCAAATCATAAAATGTGTAATTAAAACCTTGATTCTTACACAAATTGTCACATTACAATGCAATAAAATTATAATTGTGTTCTACATATTTAAATGGGAGTAGAAACTACCAAAAGTAAGGCTACAAAATATACCAACAATGCACTTAAAACCAAGGAATTGCTACGTTTCGGACAAGTGCTGCATGTAACGGAAATTTGCTTAATTAAATGTGCTTAGTCAGTTTGTCAGCTGGGACATGCATCTTAACATCAATTATCTGTGTTAATTATTATTTCAGGTAATGCACGGTTAAGCAAAAAACACAGATAATACACTAAATGTCCAGTGCTAAATAATTCTTTGACATTGAATTATAGACTTTTCACTGTCTGCCTCGGGTGGGAGGGAGTAATAAGAGACACGCATACAGTTTTATATTGAACTTCTTAACATAACAATGTCACAATATGTTATAATAGATAGTGACTTCTTAAAACAACTGTAAAATTTCCGCAAAAATTAAGTATTGTGAAGTGTAAGTGGACATACACACATATTTTGTCTTGCTAATGATCACAATAGACAGATTCATAACCACGCTTAACGTACATACGAACACATGCACGTACGTTAAGTGTTTGAGATTGTATTCACTTCATTTAATCTAGACGTGTGTGGGTGGTTTGTTATCTCGTAGTCTGAGTATCTTGCTACCCTTCCACTCCCTGTTCCCACTAGTTGGAATGCACATGGCATGACGTCACTGTAACATTGCCGCAAAGGTGCCGCAAAGGAAGCAGTTGACGCAGTTACCAGAGCAGTACACTAGCCAAGCTAGCTGTGCGGCAGCGACTGCTGCCTGGCTCATGCAGAGAAGAACGGAATGCTACAGTTTGTACCTGTTTTATCAGTGTAGTATGAATAACAAATCAAACTCGATTTATGATAAAATAAAGTTTGTATTCAACACATGTACAGTAACATTAACTTATTAAAACACATGTTAGTAAGATTGCACTGTAGATTTGATTAGTTAAACATAAGTTCATGAGACTGCGTTTTAAATTTGTTTAGCCAGACATTATGTTTGTAAGATAGCACACATTAAATTTGGTTAGTTAGGCATGTAAAAAATAAAGAAATACTGTACATGTATTCTGCACTTTGTTTGCATAGCACTTGAACATGCCATGTACTCAAATTCACATTTCTCTATGTAATCAAGTAGTGTGTCGACACAATGCAGAGCTGCTGTATGACTCACGTGTTCACTGGCAGTATCTTTACACCCGCTGTCTAGTGATTCACTGTCACTGTCAGCCGCTGTTATTGCTGCATGTACAGTCGAACCCCGCAACTGCGACATCGTCTACTACGACAACAACGCAACTAAAACAGTATTCTCAATCCCAGTCAATAATAATTAAAATGTTCGTAATTGGAATGGAAAAATCATATTGCAAGCAGGAAATTTTGTTTAAAAATACTGTATGATCATTAGAATTTAACAATAATGTAAGTGGTTACAGTAAATAACTAAGCTACAGATGTAAAAAAAAGTGAAATTGTTAGTAAAATGACTGCTATTAATACACTTGCAGCCCATACACACGCACGTGTGCACACACACTCACACATATACACATACCTCACACATACACCTCACACATACACACCTCGCACATACACACCTCACACGTACACACACCTCACACGTACACACACCTCACACGTACACACACCTCACACGTACACACACCTCACACATACACACCTAATACACACAGGCACAGACTCTTGTCACTCACTCATTCACTCACTCACTCCACACTTTCACTCACTCACTCTCAGGCTCCCAGTTTGTGCTGTTTGCCTGCCACTTCCAGCATGTCCTGGAGATAACATGAGATAGTCTCTGTGCTAGGCCAGAATTATCTGTTACCATTTTTTCCTCTTGGGACGAATCTGTTAAGGCAGCTGAGAAAGGGAAGAAGAAAAAGAAAAAACACTACGAGTGGTGGGCTGTGTGTGAAAACAAGCATGTTTAGCTTTAGCATTTCTTTTCAACGAACAGTCTTATCTAGGTTTGATAGTGTTCAAACTTAGGCCAGACATGTTTCCTATCGGTACACTGCTGGAATAAAATCACAAACTTGTGACCTTATTTAAAGTCAACGTGAATATGTGCGTCCACTTCTGTTACTGAATATTGGCTTGGAACTTAACTTACAGGCCGTCGCTAATCACAGTTTACGACTAACATGCAAAAAGAAAGTAATTGCCAATGTTGACTTCACTCATTTTTGCTGGCAAAGGCAAATGCAACACCTGTCCATGCTGATTAATATCTGTCTCTGGCAAACTCACAAATTGTTTGATGCATGCCACAGCATTTCTTTTTCCCAAAGTTTCTTACTAAAAATTTATTTTTTAGGTATGCAATGGTTTATTCAAAGTAAACATTTGAAAATAACTGCACCACACTCAGCTGTAACACGTTGAAACCACTATACTATGTCAGGAATAGAATTATCACATGACCACGCATGCTAAAAATAAAGGATGCTACTCTCGTCAAACTGATTATTACATGTACTATGCCACAAGTAACATGATATTCACCTCAATGCTTTGTCGTTTTTGTGCCAGCGAGTTGTGTTTACATTTCAGCAGTACAGTACATTTTTATTTTACGGTGCATGCCAGAGCACGGTTGTGACGGGTAGTTTGCGAACTACCAGTTCATTTTGAATTGCTCCAAGAAGTGAACTACGGAACTAGGTCGGTCGTATGGAAAAGAACTATTCCTGTAACTGGATGAAAGGGAGCCTGTTGAGCCCTTCCATTTACTACTGTAGCTGTGTCGTACAGCGCAGTCATCTGCACATGCGCGTTTAGTCCTCCCGTCTCTCTCCCAAGCATACTATGTCTAGTTCGAGGCTGTATACTACTTTCCTATTATTTTCTTCTTTCCTCCACACCCCTTTGCCCAGTATCAGTCGAGGAGAGGGCTAGGGCGACTGAAAGAGGGGAACAAGGAAATGTATCGTGAACTGCATTGGTCCTTGAACAAAGACAGTTCGACATTATTTTCGTTTCGTGCTTTCCTGTTCTGTGTGAGTCCTGTGACCTGTCGTTTGAAAATAACGAAGTCCTATTTTTTACAGGTCAAGAACATATTCATTTTCACTGCATATGTAAGGGCTTGTAACAATTATAATAACCATAGCTAAATCAGCTTTAAGAGCATTAAATTATACAGTGAAAAGCGCGTTGAGACAAATCACAGTGTAAAAAGTAGCTAATGCATGAAAAATTGAATAGACAGCTACAAAATATCTAACTTACCAAATAAGAGAGAAATTAACTGCTTATGTTCTCATTGATGTAAATTCATTACATGATGATAGTTTTCATGTACATGTGAAAGTAGGCACAGTAATGTAACTTCTTGCATTTAATGCATGTGCACACTCAATGCTTTTATTTTTGGCGTGTAGCTACGTATGTTAAGTTTTGATTATGACCCTGCCTTTATAGTTCTACAAGATGCCTAGAAGTCCCGAGTTGCTACGAAAGCTCCTGGTTTTGAACATTATAAACAGTTTAACTGTAAATTAAATTTTTGTTGAAAGTGTTCAATGCTTAAACATTCAGCAAAAATCTTTATAGTACACTTAAAAAAAAATGTAGAAACATAACTCTTCAAGTAAACATCTGAAATCCACAAGCGTGCAGTAGCTAGTATTGTTTTAGTGGAACTAATCCTGATAGGGGTATTTTTAGAAGCAGCAAACTACGGTATATAGTGTGCCCGCTTCTTAAGCAGACACCGTATACACAGGCTGCCAATCTTAGTCGAGTTGTATCAGACTAAGGCACACAGCTGCCTTTACACTCCCACCCATGAGTTAACGCTCAACATCACTAATACTAATACGCAACAGCTACAAGGTTCAAACCTACTAACAACATATTGGCAACATCTAAATAGCAGAGGATGTATTACAATATCAAAGCAGGTACATAGAGTAGTTACAATCAATACGGCGACGGCGTCAAACTGGGCATGACCCAAGAACAATAATCAAAGCTTGACGCTAATCCCACTGCGCTAGATGTGCTGGGTTGCAAGCAAGATTGCGGAATGCGAGCAGTGTGTGTATTTAGAAGACCTTTGAGGTAGAGAGCATGAGACATTGGTGTGGTTCTTCTAGAGTAGTTGGTAATAGAGTTATCCTCGACTCAGCGAGTGACTACTGAGTGAGCCAACAAGGACAAACTCTACTCGCTAGCACAGGGTGTCATCTTTACATAACAGAGTGCAAGGCACGTATCACTCGCCTTGTATTAGATATAAGGTTGGTACACAGGTTAATCTCATGAAAGGAGAAAACAAGGTAACTCAGTTCAATGGGGTGTTTATATTCATTAACACAAGTTACAGTACTTGTCACAACATGATGAATACAACATTAGCTTTGGTACATGGTCCTTAATTAGGGTTAGATGTCAATCATAATTTGATGACATACATTTTAACATGGGGGTCTCAATATGAGATACGGCAACAGGACACGACAATAACAATGATACGACAACTTGGAAATACAATACTAAGCCCACAAGACATATTATGATGCATACAATTCTACGTGGCACTCCAGGCCGTTCAGATACTGGGCAAAGATTAAGGCCTTATTCGTGGCCGAAACCGGGTGGCGATCATCTCTTTGATCCCGAGAGGTTTGCAACAACATGCAATAGCCTCTTTAGTTGCTGCGCCGTCAACGATACTGGATTAACGAGCCAGGCTGGGTTACTGCTAATACACGGCGATCTCTCTGATCCCGGGGTGAGGTTACTATATTCTGTAACTTTCAATAACTTTACGACATGGGAAGTGTATACGAACACTTTAGGATGAGCGTTACCTAGGGGTGTGTCCCCTGATTCAATACGCGGCGCAGTAGATGTGCATGACAGCGCCCCTTCGTACTTTCCCTCGGCGCTTTCCTAGTAGTGTACAGGTAAGGGGGTGAGGGACTCCCTTAGGCAAGAAGTCACCTCGGTAGGGGGTGGAGGGTTTCCCTTTTCAAGAAATCGCCTCGAGGTTGGGTGAGGGACTCCCTTAGGCAAGAAGTCACCTCGGTAGAGTGGAGGGCTCCCTTCGCAAGAAGCCAGCTCCGGGGATGCGGGGGGCTCCATTTGCAAGAAGCCAGCCCCTAAGGTGGGAGGGTGTTTGGTGTGCCGAGAGTCGGGAGCCCAGGGAGCTGCCAGCGTACTCTAGCGGGGGTGTCAGGCTGGCCCGGCCCGAAGGCCGAGCCGCTGACGACTCACTATCTGGGCGCAGCGCCCTCCTTATATACCCCATGGGAAGGGCTGAAGTACCGTTAGCAAAATGGCCGCTCGGCCGCTCGAGGCTGTCTGCATCTACAGGTGTGCCACACTCGCACAAGGGAAATACTTTCTCTGGGCACAAATTTACTCTGCTATACAAACAAACTTCCCGACTTGAATTATAAATGTGCGCATTGCAGTTTAACACTATAATTAATACACAAAAACACTTATGTAATAATGAAACACATTTTTAAGCATTAACCAACAGTACAATTTATATTTACGTGCGTATTTCCCGTGATCGCTGTTTAGTGCACATTTACAGAGTCCGTGCACGGGATTGGCACCACTGGTAAGACACTCGGCCGTATTTGTAAACAAACACTTGTACAGGTTAACGAATGTTACAAAGGCAGTTAAACATGGAAAATAAACACTGGATAACATTTGGACGTAAGTAAATACTGTTTCACAATTAAAGCTTCGTCTTCCACTCTTACATGCTAGAATATTATTGTTACGTAAAAATAAACGGCAGTCGGCAAATGTGCGGGTGAATACTAGTGCTCTTAGGCCTAAATAGCAAAGTGTTAAAAATTGGGGGCGAGCGTTAACGTAATTTATAAGTGGACGTGACGGGATGGCGTCAAGCTGTTATAAAATGACGAAACTAAATTAGAACAAAGATTACTTAAGTGTGCATGAGCTAACATACCAGCTCTTCATTACCAAATTAATATCAGCAGGAAAACACATCCCGCTTGTGCAAAGCTCGCGCTCGCGACGACACAACCCTGATTACCAAACTCAACGGAAGAACAAACAGAAACAAACCAAACAAGAATAGAAAACTAAAAGCAGGAAATGAAACAAGAAAACTATAAACTTACCAAGTACATGTCAGGGAGTGTCCCTGCGGTCGCGAGCCCACACAACTCAGCTGGCGCGGAGGGGAAGGGAGAGGGGAGGAAGGAGGGAGCACACGAGCATTGCCGACTAGGGCCGAGCGGACCCGAAGGCGTCCAAACGGCGATCATAACAAACACTGCTTCGGGGCACTCAAGTTCTCGTCTAGCACGTAGGATCGTTTATCCACAAATTGCAATCAATGCACCATAATGTAGTTCTTTATGGTATCCAGGATTGGGACTCTCAGACTCCCAGTACAATAGTTTGAACGAACTGTTCCCATTGAACCGTTCACTGGTACGACTAGTTCCGAACAAACTAGATCTGCCAAACGAACTACATTTCCCATCGCTAGAGCATGGTGCTAAAATAACCTGCATGATGCACAGTACCGCATTATGATGGAACAGCAAAATACTTATGTATCGCCATCCTAGTTCTATTGATGTCTGTCGCCACCAAGTACATCATGAGGAAAGATCTTGGCTTGCACATTGTTTTTTAACTCTGCCTATACACGCCACAGTATGGCAGTCATCGCTCACGCTCGCTGTTTAAGTTTTTGGAAACTAGGTTTTAGGTAACTATTAAATGCTTGTTTTGTATCAATTTCTTCAGAAAAATTCTGCCTAGTAAATGAAATCATTATTACTTTAATAAAATTGTCTGTTTTACGCCGGTGACAGTTTAACACGTACTTAGACAAAATAACTTTTTTAAGAGGTAGATATCAGGTAGTTCAGGAACTACAACAACGCAACTACGGTCCAACAAATTTCTTAGAAACCATGGCTTGTCGTAGTAGCGTGGCTCGACTGTACAATTTATTCGTCCATCATTTATTTGGAGCCAGGTTCGCGAGCGTCAATTTGGAGCTACTCATTTTCAAATACACTTAGACCAGAAGTTGAGGTAAACATTTCTGTGTTTTTTTTAGTTCATCATGTGGGAAACAAACAAAGTTTGATTTTTCTATATGTGGAAGGATTTTCTGCCACGAATGATTGTTTCTGGTTACACGTATGACCATGCTTCTGAAATCCTGTACAATACATAGAATTGAGAGTTTCTTTCAAAATTTTGTTAGGTCGTCATCTTTATTTGCAAGAGTTTTCAGGTCAGGTCACAAGACAGCTACCACCCCTTTTACTGCAAAAATTCACTTCCATACAGCCAAGCAACCAGAGCCAAACACTGACATCCTTCTGGTAGAGCCTTACCACGAACTCCTCAACAATCCTCAACTGCAGCCACAAAATAGTTTCTTCTTCACAGCTTACACACAACCTGTTCTCCAAACCCCCAAGACTGGTTTTCAGATGACCTCCAAACCTCCACAACAAGCTGGTGCACCCCAAACTACCACCCAGCCCTATTCCCAGCACAATCACTACACACAGAGGTTCCCATCCTTGCAATTGCCCTCGCTGCAGCACTTGTGCCATACATCAACCTTCCACATCCTTCCATAGCAGGCTCACTAATCATACATACCCAATTCAAGGCAATTACAGCCCTGGGGGCAAGAAAAACCTTATCTACCAACTACAGTGCATACAGTGCGATGCTGAATACATTGGCCTCACCATGAACATAAGACAGAAGATGAATGGTCACAGGGTCGATACCAAACAAGCAATAGCTAGTTCCATTGTAAACCTTATAAAATAATCCAGTTGCTACACATGCAGCCTCCCACAAACTCTCTTTCGATGTCTGTTACGACACCAGTATTGAGAGCCTTACCACCTTCAGACAATAGTGCAGAATTGAGGTGCTGGGAACTAGCCCATCAGTATATCACAAAATCCAGACAACCACCAGGCTTCAACATCCGATAATTTTCAAATTTCCCGCCACACCCTAGTTCATCCCTCTGTCGTTAGGTGTGCTAGTTACCAACCATCGCTCACCATCCGCCATACTGCAGTGTGCGATCACTCACCGCCCGAGGAAGCTGGCCTGGCTAGCGAAACGTCTTGACCAACTGCGCAAAAATGTCTTGCCCATCTATGTTTTGTGTGTTCGCCAACCTCCAAGTACTATTTCTGGAAGTACTTGTGCATCTCTGTCTACGATTTTAGTAAGTTGTAGCCTAGTGGCCGTTTCTCTTCTTTTCTTTGTTTACATTTTATTGGAAGGAAAACGTATAGCATGGAGACAATAAGCAATGAAGTAACTACCGGCTGGTAATAAAACCACTTGTACAGTGCAACATTTAAAACTCTTAAAGTTTAGCTACTACATCAATTGTTGATCGCTAGACAGTATTCTGTGTGCACAACATCTATGACTTTCAATTATCGATAAATGCAGTCTACTTTGGGTATTAACTTTGTAGTGCACTGTCCGTGTGGGACTCTATTGGCCTGTGCAGCTTGCACTTACAGTTTATAGTATTGATATGCCCTTTACTCCTTTATTAGAAAAAAGAAATATGCTAAGTTCTCTTTTCCTGCACAAAATCTTAACTAACCAAATTCATTCTCCAAAATCCTAAATAATATTGGTCTAAAAATTGTTCCAATAGGTCAACATCCCATCAATATTACAACCTCACTTACTAGGTAATAATTTAATCACTGACTAATATTTCTTCCTAGCTTTCTACCCATCTGCCTCATCCCTTCCGTAGCGATTTCCATCTCATCATTCCTCCATTTCACATGCTTTTGCCTGTATTTGCTTTTCATCCCTTTACCTCTCATCCATAATGCAAAGTTTCCCACTGAGCAACAATTCTCCTCCATGATATAAATCTTAACGTTATTTAACAAATTGTCTTCCTAAACTCCCTTCGCAAGATCTCTACACTTTCACCTTAAGACAATTTCTGAAACCTATACTTTAGAAAATTTGTCCAGCTTATTTCCTTGCCCATACAAATAAATCTCACTACCATTAACCTTCTCAGCCTTTTTCCCATCAATTTTCAACTCCACTATTGGAACGTTGCGGTCACAGATTCCTTCTAGTACTACCATACCAACAATAGCATTCCTATGTCTAACACGTTTAGTTTTGACCCCTCCCCCTTTTCATTTCATCTAGTAGGTTCCTCTACTGCATGCAAGCCTCTGTTCACTAACTGCGCTGCCGTTCTCTACATCGTGTTTCCCATCCCTTCTACTCATTCAATCAACAGTACACCTGGTACTGTAATATTCCTACCTATTCCTTTTACTTCTGTCACTTTCTCTCCTTAGTACTCCATTCCACCAATCCTTATAACCCCTCCCTTACACACATCATTATTCCTCCTCCCCTTCCTTTCTGAACTCTTTTAAAGATTATGAATTCCTGTCTAGCACCTCCTTGCATAACCACATCTCCACTGCTACATCCGCTCTGTATCCTTTAACCTTACCCAGAAAGCTTGGTTATTGAGTTAGGGTAATTTAAAAGTATACTAAAACCAGTTTTACTGACTTGTTTCATTTCCACTTACCACATTACAGGTGCCCTATTTAAGAGTGATTTTGTTGCGTTTCTCTTTATTTCATAGAATGGGAGGACTACATACTGTACTTAATTTATAGTATTTCGTGATTCTATTAATTCACTGTTATGCTTACCTCAGTTAACATTGAAATTGCAAATTATCTAGGCCAAGCTTAGTTAAGTTTATTGTAAAATCCTTGTACTATTGTCATGCGTATGCACATCACATTTGTAAGCCTACTGCATTATTTATAAATTACACATGAATCACTAAACGAACACCACGTATATATTAGACTAAAGTACTCATATACTATACCTTATTACACGAGTTACAAAACATATGTGGAATTCAGAAAGCAATTACATAAATTACACTCAGTACGACCGTGGTTGTGATATGAATTGTGTAAGCCTATAGACAATTGGCAAATACAACGTTGACGTATTTCTCTTGCATTATATAAATGCCGATTTTCATAAATAAAGCACTGAATTATGTCGTCCCACCATACTGTCGTCTAAAACCTAGACATTAACGAACATTTTTATTCTCACCACACTTGAAAACACAACTTTGGCATGTGCTTATAACAATAACTTTGTGGCAATTTTCCTTATTTTACATGTACAAGAAGGCTATGCAATTTGAAACTACGAGAAATGTGACTGAAACATTCTTTTGGCACAAGAAATTAACTTCAGTACAGCATAAACAAGGTTAACAATTAAACATCTGATATTTTCGTCGCCATACTGTATTTAACTCCAGCCTTATCTAGAGTTTCAACCTCCTGATAAAATAGCCAGAAATTTTTCCTCTAGTTAGACCGACCTAGAGTGTGTAAGACACAATTTGTTGTCTACCTAGGAGTTAAAATTTTCCCAGATCTTACCCAGAGGTGGTAAGACCGGCCCTTATACAGTCATAAATGACAAATACACACATGTACGAAGGATAAAATTGATAATGGTCTCCTGTGATTGTAAAAGTACTGTAGTATTGAGGTAGTTTATGTTGAATTGTAGTAGAATGGGTTGAGAAGTTAAGTTTTTGACTTAAACATACTATTTTTTGAGAGCTAATTTGTCATCTCTGTCTTTGTTGTTAATATTTACATTCAGCATGAATTAGTAAATGGGTATTGTATCTCAGATTCTATAGATTAATGCCTCAAGCCTATGTGACCGCCATTTGTAATGATAATACAGTATTTTTGGTTGCTTGTGCATGACTGATAAATTTTTTTTATGTAATAAAATGGTGTGGATTGAGTTGCTTCTATTGTTTTGAAAACTCCGTTAGGAGCTGTAATATTTAATGATGTTATGCAGAAAATTTTTACTGACAATGACCTTACAAATTTAGGGATGAAACCATTTATAAATAGTAAACATAGTGTATACTTCTCAAAGTATCCAGAAATTAACTTCTGAGGAACAATTAAATCCCTTTTGACTATTGTTCTGGATAATACTGCTTTAAAAAGTGCTATCTTTGCAATGCACATCAATTTGAATACACACACTAACTGTGCAGTATTGTGTTGGTGTGTTGTAGGATGAGAAGAAGGAACATGAAGGGGAAGGGGTGGGACCAGCCCCAGAACATCACAATGTACACTTGAATGATGTGCCACAGCACATACCCCAGCAGCCCCCATATATGGCGAACAACGCTTGGCAGAATGTTCCTCCTGGGGTGGTGCCTGTACCCTACAACAACTACAATGGAGCACAGGTATGCAGCATGTGTCTTGTCCTTTCCTAGCCTCAATCGTTGACGCTTTGTCTGCATTTGTATGCTAGCTGCTACAAATTACTTTTATTCTGTAGCATTTTAGCTGTTCTTAACTCTTTCAGTGCTGTGATCGACTTTAGTCGACTGATGTATTGTTTGTATTAGGTGCTGTGATCGACAAAAGTCGATTTACACATTTGCCGTTAGTGCTGAAGTCGATTTTGTTCACATTCCCTCTAGTTTCTTTTTTATATTGATCTGCTATCTGTTGGGAGTTCTTTGAACTACTTGCACAACGTCTACGGTCACGATGGCTCAGTAGGCAACAAATATTTTCACCATATGTGTTACGATTTTTGTGTAACGTGTTTTTATTTTCGGGACTTCTACAGACTAATACATTCATGATATTTGTGTATACATAATCATAATGT
>PNEQ01112978.1:0-13292 GCA_003012365.1 Medauroidea extradentata
GTTCAATGTTGACATGTCCGTGCAACAGACGCCGATGCGCACAACGTCGAGCTTGATTACTTCAGTCTTCACCACACCAACAGATCGCTGAATCGATAAATACGTGCTTACGTAATCCGGCCCGGAGGACCAAAAATGTTTGGGAACAATACATATTACAAGTAAATATGCGACAACAACCGGAGGACCAGGAAAAAAATAATTTCCGAGACACGAGTCAAACGTGCAATGTCATTGATCCGCCATCTTTATTTACAGACTACCAAAAACAAGTTCCCTGCCACCAATATTCCTCCGCCATAGAGTTACACATGATACACTACTAAATCACTCTGTCTCACATACACAACATTCAACACACCCATTCTCATGCTTTGATACAAGCAAACATGTTTGAATTGTCACAGTGCTTCGAACAAAAATGTAAATTAAAAGAATAGCAGTCTAAGATTTAAAGCTGTTGTATGGTCTGACGAACACCACTTACCTACAGCTTCTTAAAACACGCAGGCGGCTCAGAAGGCTGAAGCGAAGTTATAAGGGCAACACTGATGCCTTTGTCTGGTCACCCATTGCTTTTACATAACATATACAGTAATGACTGATGTGCATTGTTTGTCACATTGCTGGAACTAGGACTTCAGGTGTTAAACTTGCCGTTGTTAAAAAATCTGCAGTCAAGATCATTATACAAGTCTTGAATAATTTATTGTAAATCTACTGCACATACTACATTGTGAGATAATGTGGTAGAAATACAATTTTATTACTATTTTGGACAGCCTGTTTTTAAATTGCTTTATAAAGTACCCAACAACTCTATTCTGAAATGTGTTTTGAGTGAACAGTGTACTGGGAACACACATAGGCCTAATAGGAAACAATGTAATCTGTATTTCTAACTTGCTTCTGCAATGTTCAACACTTAATTAGACAGGCTTATTTTTAAACAACTACTTGCTCTCCCTGAAACTTACAATGTGTTTTCACATTGCATTAAACTACATATATTAGTCTAAAGTCATACACTGTCACATTCCAACACTATGACTGTTGGACAGAAGCACACTAACTGTAAATATAAGTGTGTGTACATGTGTCTGTAACATTTGTTTTACGTAAGTGTATGAACCTCACGCATATGTAGTGACAATGGGGTTGTAATAATAGTAACAATACACAGGTAGGGCTTAACAAATGGACAGCATAGTCATTTGAGATGGGACTGCTCAGATAGATAGGAAATGTGGCAGGAATCTGCTGTGTCCTATAGTTAGGTTCTTCTAATACAGCATATGTGTGAATGTCATGCTCTGACATCGACGTCCAGTCATCAATCCTTCCGAAGACCTTGGTGCAGGCATCACTTCTGGTCGTCGCGTGTGGCGAGCGCTTGTCTTCTATTAGGTAATAGAGACCATGATTCTTGGTATCTGTAGATATGGAGCGGCTATCCTGAGGCCAAAAACCCTCTGTGTGTAGCCGGGTTGTCTGATCTGAGGTGGCACCCGGCTTGTTTGTTTCCCCGACTTATTTTCAGGTGGTTTGGCAATGTTACCTTGATCTGGTGATAGGGTGATTTGACAAGTTTTATAGATGTTGCAGTCTTTATGAAGGTGGGGGGTAATGCCAAAACTTGGGCAATTGTGATATCTGGGCCAGGAGCCGCTTGGGTGGCACTTCATGAGGAACATGGTGTGGAATGGTCCCCCTGTGCCTAGGTAGCACTACTAGAGTTGTGGTAGGCTTCTAGCATCTTTGCCTTTTCAATGAGGTCTTGAAGAGTTTGAGGTTTCAGGTTACATAATAATGGCTGTAAGGAGAAGTTCATCAATCCTAAAATAGCCATAATGCAGTGTTCCTCTCTGCCTTCGAGGTGGACTGTCGTACACCTTAGCTTTGCATCGGATAACGATTCTTGAGTCTTTGTTGGGTCCCTGGGTAGTACGGTAGAGAACCCGTGTCAGGCGATCAATAATTTCAGATCCAGCAAATTGTCTCCTCAACCTTTCTCTTAATTGTTCCCATATGGTAACATATTTGTCGTATTTATCCCACCAAGCATTGGCATGGCCTTTCAACTCATATCTTATGTGTTGCACCCATTGTTTTTGGGAAATGTGGTTTGCTTCACACTCTTCTTGGCATTCATCCAGGAATGTCGCAGGATTTTCATGGAGTTTACCTGAGAACTCTGGTAGGATGATGTCCTTGGCATGGTCTATGTGAATTGGGGATTCACAGTCTCTGTGTCTCATTGGTGGTTTTGGTGTGAGTTTTCAGCAATGGAGGCACCGAAAAGTGAGACCCGTGAAGTTGCTGGCTTCATTGGCCCATACTAGACAAGTGTGCTCAGCATTGCTGGCAATGTGCACATTCTAGGCATTTGTACTCCAACCCGTTCAGTTGAGAGGCTCTTCTTCCAATCCTAAGCAGAGATGAGGGAAATCTCAGCTGCAGTGGGCACACGTAATGGAATGGTTGCCTTTGCTGGTGCAGGCAACATGGGTGGAGAGATCCCGTACCTCGCTTTCTTTGTTGTAAGAGTTCATCTTTCTTGTTAGCTTGGATGTCACAAAGTTTAAAAGTTATTCTGAATTTGTGTGCAGGGCTTCACGTGGATGTTGTGCTGGTTCTGTCTTCGTTCAACTCTTCAGGCCCCACATTGAGCACCTAAGAAATCTGTCCTGTCACCTTAAGATTTGGTATTTAGAATGGTAGTAGTTTGTCGTGTGCTAAAATGAAAGAGCACGTGACTAGTATGTAGGGTACACATGGAATGAGCTAAGTACAGTGATTTCTCTGCTATCCGGCGAGTAAATAACTGGTGGAGTCTGATAGGAGTGTACGAAGCAGTAATTGTTTTACTTTGAAGCGAAGTCAAATATTTTATTATTTATTTCATTGCAGTTAATGTTTGCTATGCTATAGTACCACTTATACATGATTCAAATGTGGCTTTATATAGAACTGGATGATCTGTTTTAAGGTGATTATGCAATGTCTTTGTTGGGCCTAAACAGTAAAACAGAATACATATATTTTGCAATGGAGAGAAAATAAAAACTAAGTAAAATTTTTGTATTTAATTTGTAGTTTATTACATTAGCACTCATGTTACCAGTTGATGTTTTGAAATTTTCCAGTATGTTTTGCACTCTACTTCTGATTTAAGCAAAAAATTGAAATGAAGCCAAATACTGCTTTTTTCAGCATAAAAGTGGTTGCTTTGTCTCGAGATCATAAAAGAGGTTGTTTTGTCTCAGAAGCATAAAAGTGGTTGTATTGTTCCAGGAGCATGAAAGTAGTTGTATTGTATCATGAGCATAAAATTCTTTGTATTGTCTCAGGAGCATAAATTGGTAGTATTGTTAATTTCGAAGCTGCTTTGAACCATTCACAAAGCAAATATTCGGCACCTTAATATATGATTCGACTTAAAATTTTTGAAGCTTCACACACCCCTAAGAGTCTGGTGAGGTCGCTAATATTGCGAGGGACGAGATTCACATACATAGGGGTAGGTTCACATTACTCACCTAGGACAATGTGTCTAGCAACTTCCTCTTTCTGGCTGAGATGCGAGCAATTGGGTACCACTCGCTGAGGAGCTTCTGAACGGACCCTGCTTTGGGCTTGAGAGAATAATGAGCAGTCTCCTGATTGGGCGGGTTTCCCTTAAGATTTTCCCAAAATAGGAAGCACCCTCAGTAGCCTGATTACTAGTTGAGGTCTTCTGGTATTGAGAGCAAAGCTTTGGAAGAGTCAGTGGGTCTCCTAGCAATGGGATTGCTAGTAATATTATCCTGCTAACGCCCAACTGTTTTAGTACAAACTACTCATGTATTTGTTTAGTAGCTTTATGTTTACATTCTTCTAAGTCCCATATATAGTCACTTTGAGATTTGGGGATGTCTAGGGTTTCACCAGACATGAAGATAAAGAAAAAAGGATGAGTTTCTCAAATATGTGTGCAATACTATATTGAAATAAACACACATTTTTTGTTTAGTATTTATTGGAATGGCAGTTGCTGGGACATGCAACGTCCTGACTGAATGGTGGTTTGTGGATTGACCTTGCCAGCTTATGGGAAAATTTTGAGTGCTACGTCGGGATTTTGGCAGATTTGTCTCTGCAGTTGTTGAGGTTACAGCTCATGTGAATCTGTGAAAAAGCATGCTAATGTAGTCTACAGCGGCAAATTCAGTGGCTAGAAACTCTTTTTCCATCTTTGTTTCAAACTTTTAATCTAGCTCTATTAACTATTTCTGCTGACGCAGGAGGTAAGTGGGGCACTGGGCGACTAAATCATCCCCACCTTCCAAAATTCAAAGCTGCGAGAACTTCTACGGATTGTTTTCAGAACTTATCAATGTCAGCTCGGATTGCAGACATATGTGGAACACTTTTATAAACCCAGACTGAACAATGCCATGATGTTTACAGTCGTAGGGCAAATGTAACACTATAACAGAAGAGAGACTTTTCTTTTTCATAAGAAAATTATTTAACACTTGACCTTGATATGTGGCACATCGAACAATAGCACAAATTTACAGTCAGATGTTGTAGTTACTGTACACCATACTATAACCAATTACAGACCCTCATAATCGTCCATCAATGTCATCAAGCAGACAGCACCATAAACTTAACAGTTAGTAAAAAAGTTTTATTAAGATACAAATATAAAAAAGACAAGAGAAATTCTACTTAGAAAATACATTATCTTTATGCATATAGTACAGTAATCTGTCACAATTTTCTTTCCAGAGTCACCACTTGCTTCAAATGCCGTCGTCCATCCAAATACTTCATAGCCTCTGGAAACAGGAAAACAAAAAAGATATTTTACAGGCTTTGTGAACTGTATGTAAATACAAACATTTTCAAAATGTTATAAATGTGGTAACTTTAAATATTTTACAGGCTTAGCCAACTGTACAGAAATACAAACATTCACAAAATTTTATAAATGTCAAAAATATTTTACTTAATTTTTGTGCAGTTAATATTATGATTGGTGCCTCTCCCTTTGACCAGTTCAGCATTTATGTATTTAATTAAATCATTTCATTTAATTTTATCAATTCATTTGTTATGTTTGAGTGGCTTTAAATTCACTACATTTCCTGCCAGTCGAATTTTCTGTAGCCATTCCCCCTACTTTTCTTTTAAAGCCTTGTTTACGACCATGTCCCATCTTGTAATTTTAATCACCAATATGTGATAGATAGAAACAAAATAACTGCTTGGTTTTTTAAGAACAATTCAGAGTTTTCTAATGATGTTGAAAATTTTTTTACATAGAAAATTTAAAAATGAAATAATTAAAAACTGTGTTACATACACTTCTATATTAGCTACACACGTAATATTTTGCACACATCATCTGCTTATGATTCTGAACAAAACTGTGCAGTCTAAGTCTGCAAATTTTATAATATATTTTAGTAATACAGGTTTTAACTTTCAATGTAACCTCAAGTTCAGAAGAAGAATCACAATGCAACAGCTAGATGGCAACGCAACTATGGTGGGAATTCAAGATTTTTGTAGCCACGGATGGTGTAGTATAAGAGAAAGAGCAGTGCAGTCATGTGGGAAAATAAAGCGAAGATGGAGAATTTTGGTTACGAGAAATTTAAATATTAAAAATATTTTAAGTGAAATATTTTAAAAATAGCCAATTTGGGTCAAGTTGCATGAATGTGCAAGGAATTAGCAAAATGTTCAGTCACACTAGCATCCAATTCATAAGTATGTCAATATTTTAGTAAGTAAGCCAAATATTTTATTTTCAGAATTACATGACATAGAGGAACAGAGCAGTTTTCGAGCTGGCATGTCCTGTACAGATAAAATCTGACAGAAAAACAGCATGCAAGAAATCTAGAAAAACATGTAGTGTTTGTAGATTTAAAGAAAGCGTAAGAGAATGTGCAAGAGTAAGAATGATGGAGGTTCTGGACAGACTGATAAATATGAACTTGTGTAGCAGTACTAAGAATCTGTACGCAAGTATTAGTTTTTCAGTAAAATTGGGCCAAGCCATCTCTGAACCATTTGTAACCACTAAAGGCATACTGCAGATTTGTTCTCTCTCCAACTTTGTTGAAGATCTACAGTTCACATGCCATCAGGAACTGGACCAGATGGGGATATGAATTGAAAACTCCTACCTTTTCACATTGTTTTTCACTGAAGACCAGGTTGCAATTGCAACCGATATGGATTATGCAAGCTAGCTAGGAATTTGTATGAAGAGTACTCTAGATATAAATCTTGAAAAGTATATGGCTGTAGGCACAGAAGAAATGGACCTTTCTATTAAAGGAAATACCATAAGAACGTGTATGGGGTTCAGATACTGTGTATGTTGATCATGTCAAAATTTACTGAAAATCTGATCACGCAACTCTATCACCTCAGAATTGTCCAGCAATCAAACATTTATGTGCCACAGTTTCCACCGCACAATCATGTCAAAACAAATAATAACAGCTAGCTGCTAAAAGTTATAAGTTTTTAATTAATAAAACCAGGAATCAATAAGATAAATTATTGGTATGAAAACGGTGATACCATGTGCGCTACACAAATGTGTATTATGTGCACCCCTATTTTTGATAAAAAACATGGAAATAATTAATGTTGCGTGAAATTCAAAGACAATCACTGTCTTTGTTCTATGCTGTGTTCATTACTTGTGCCCTTTTAAATAGTGGCATGCCTTGATAATGTGTGGAATACAAAACAGGAAAGTTCAAACTGACATTGCCAACTAGTTAAAAAAACAATGCTGCACGCTTGCTCAACTAAAGGAATTGACAGATAGCTGGATATCTTCTTTTTGTCGTACTCTTTGCTCATTTAGCTCAGTGGTGTTAAAAAATACTAAAAGAAAGCCTGCTATGTGATTTTGTATTTCTATTACTTCTTATATATCAACTTCACTTTATCACACTCTATTGGTTGATAACACAGCGGACAAAGTGCGTGTGCATTCACAAAGGCTGGTGACAGATTCACTCCAGAACAGCTGCGTTGCTGTAGTTGTAGCTGCACGTGCACTAGCGAGTCAAAATGGCAACATGGCAGGCCTGCACATAACATGACAACTATACAACGGTTGTTAGCCGGCAACATCCCATACATGATGTCACCTCCTCTGGTCAGTATTCCGACTACCCCCGTTCTCACTCTTTGCCCAACTGCGACATCCCACCCTCTGTGACATCCACAGCCAGCAATGTGTTTAGAAGGGAGAGAGAGGAAGGAGCTAAGTCCAAGTTACCACCTCCCAATGTCACGGCTGTAAGTAAACAACCCAGGCAGCCAAGTTTTCTCAACATCTTCATTATCGGCACCTCGTAACTCTTTTAATTTCGTGTTCTGACCTTCCTTCTCCTCTGCATAATCAAAGGATGGCTGACAGTGTTATGGTCTTGACCTATTTGTATGTTGGTACTGCTGACGTCACACAGTCAGCTGGTAAATCTTGACTAGCGCTGGCCCGAGCCAGTTGCTTCTGACCTTCGGTTCAGCTAGTATGTTTACTTGTGGTGTCCATGAACAGACACAACAGAAAACAGAAGTGCGCTTCACAGTGTCACAAAACTGGCAGCAAACTTGCTTATATAATGCTGCTGTAGCCCTACATGTTTCTTTGGATAAAATTACAATTTTTCATGGATTTTTTTTCTCTCCCCCCCCCCCCACCCCTTGAAGTACCTTGGGGTACCAGAGTGGTTGAGATGAGGTAGGAGGGCTTCGATGGCCTGCGACAGCCACAACCCTTAGGAAGGAGTGCAAGGTCGACCTGGCCCGAAGGCCGAGGTGAAACGCCCATATTTTATACCTGCCAGAAGGGCAGAAGTATTGTTAGCAAAATGACCACTAGGCAACTTGAGGTTTTCTGCTACTACAGTAGTGCCATCTGCACACCCTGAAAATACTTACTTGTGGCACAAAAATACTGTTACGTAAACAAATATCTAGAGTGATGTAAATAACACTAGTGTTGTTAAACACTATATATATGTAATTAATACATACAAATATTTATATTAGTTTTTTAGACACATTTCAAATAATAACAAATTCAATACATATTATGTGCATATTTTCCGTCATCGTTTATTATCTAGTGCATTTTACACAGTTCTGTTGATGGGATTGGTAATAATGGTGAAGCACTCAGTCGTGTTTGTAAATGAACTTGGGTACAAAGTTTACAGTTTGCGATGGCAATTATAAACGAGAAGTATGCATTGGCTAGTTCTGGAATTTAATTACATTCTGTTTACATGATATCATATTACACTGGCATAAAATAAACTGCAACTTGGTGATCAGTAATGATGTCGGTAAAGGCTACTGCTTTTTGGTTACAATAGTAATTAAATTTAATGTTAAAAATAGGGAATGAGCGTTAACATGTTTTATAGTGTGACACAAAGGCGATGCATCAGACTAATGTTCATAAGTGTTTTAGAACACATAGTTAAATAATTAAGTATTCTGTATATCACTAACATTCCAATTTCAGCTTTAAAGAAATCCAAGGTCTGAAAATATCAGCAGCAAATATGTTAAGATGTAACTATCGTCAGTCACAATTGTTTAGGAAATCATGGAGTGTTTTGGTAATATAAGCACGTTTGAACAATATACTGTAGTGTAATGCTGCATCTAACAACTTTTGAATGCTATAAAATCTACACATTTTAATATATTACTTAAATTGCTATGTCTGTATTGAGAAGTGGTTGAATAATACATTTTAACTGCAAGGAAAATAAAATAACCATGGATTATAAAGTTGCTGACTTTCCCTTAACAGCTAGAAAAAGTGTGGCCACGTGGCTGTTGTGACCACCTAGCCACACACTGTAACACATGGTGCGAGCTTCTATCATTCCTGTGACCAAACAAACATGGTGTACAATTCCATTTCTGAGAAAAATCATTGAACTAATCTTGCGTACCTGTCAACAGTAAAATGAGACATAATGACAGAGCACTGACCTGCATATGTACGTGGCAAGACGCCAGGTACTGTCTCTGGGGCCTGGAAAGTAAAGTGGAATAAGGCGACGACAGCCGACTGGCCACTAGCAGCATCCAGCACCTCTGCATGACTTTGTATCTGCATGTAACTGTGCTCCGTGAACACCACCTGGGCACAACCAAAATCATTACAAGTGCTCAAAAAAAGTTTTTGCAACTTGTAATACTGCTGCTTGTGAAGATTATAAAAAATTTTACTAATTAAAATGCTAAATTTGTGGTTGAAATTTAAGAATGTGAGACATTTGCATCACTAGTAGGACTTACTTTTAACAAAGCACTTGCTGACATGAAATTGTACTACTGATTAATACCAGTATAACATTTTAATTAAGTGCTGTACTGTAATCAAATTAATATAATATTCAGTATCTCTCTCCACTAAGAAATAGTATTTATTATTAAAGATAACTTTGTATCATTAAAGTTTTTATTAATGAAGTTTCACTGTAACAATAACCAACCTTTGTAAATATACAACACAAATATTTCATGTGCAGATAAAAAAATTTACATTTTGCTGGTTGAACTATGCGTTTATGGCACAGTGCTGCCGCGACTTGGAAAAAAAATACGTTAGTTTCATTTGCACTACTACATGAAGGTAGAAGAGCCCTCGACACTTTAGTAGTGTGTTGTAGTCTTTATTGTAGGATGCTACATATGTTGAAATAGTTTCACTTATAGCTTTATGTTGCCAGAAATAATTTAGGAGCATAACAATTTAAAAATATAAATTATGAATTGTCTAATCACTCCATTACAAGATGGTTGTGCATGGTATCCTACAATATGCATGTAAAGGGCCAATGTTTTGACTGCCCTCTCACATTTCAAGAAAAGTTATGCAAGTGAACACACCCTCTCATTTCCCATTTAACAATTTTGCTGCTTAAGGGAGTTGCCTAGCTGGGAGTCATGACAAGAACAATGATAAGGATTTACATATGAATTGAATAAAATGACAGAAGGTTGAGGTACTCACAGGCTGATACTTCTTGATAGTTTCACACATATAAAAGGACAAATACATTGTTGCACGGGTGTGTGACATTTTGCTAGCTAGGCCAGCTTCATTTGGCGGCAAGTTAAGGCACACTAAGTAATGGCGGTGATAGAAGCGTGGTCGGTTACCCTAGCGGCCAAGGAGCGAACTAGCGTGTGACAGGAAAATTCAAAAAGGAGAGATATGGGGGTGTAGTGGTATTCTGGCGCTATGGTTGCGATTATCTGATGTTGAGACCTGGGGGATGTCGAGATTTAGCAATGTATTGATGGTCTAGTACCTAGCGCCTTAGTTCTGAGCTATTTATGATGGTGGTAGGGTTCTTACTACTTTGGTATTATAACAGGAGTCAAAGTTTTGTTTGTGTGATGCAGTATGTGCTGCGACTGTTTTGTCAAGTAGGTCCACTTTACTGGCTATTGCTTCTTTTGTGTCTGCTCTATGACCATGCATTCATTGTCGGCGTGTGTTGGTGGTGAGGCCTATGTATTCTGCACTGCAACGTTTGCACTGCAGCTAGTATATGAAGTTTTCTGTTGCACAGCTGTAGCTGCCCAGTATGGAATGTGTGTGATTGGTAAGTCTGCTGGTGAAAGAAGTGGAGGTTTGATGGATGGCGCAGGAACCACAGCGTGGTTTATTGCTCGGAAGGGAACCTCTTTGTGGTATGGTAGTGTTGTTGGATGTGGTTGGCTGAAGTTTTGGATGCACTAGTTTATTGCGGAAGTTTCGTAGGCATCAAGATTAGTCTGGCAGGTTTAGAGAGAAGGTTTTTAGTTTTTGCTGCAGAAACAAGGATTTTGTGACCAGATTTTAAAATAGATTTCAGATTGTTCATGTTCTTGTGATATGAAACTATCAGAGGTATACTGTTACTTGCAGCCTTGGTTTTTGTCTCTGTGTTAGAAACGGCTCGGCAGATTTGTTTGTGAACTAGGTTTTCACAGTAGCCCCTGTCAATGAATACTTTCGCTATTTGTTCACACTGTTAGTTGAGGTTACTGTGGATGGAGCATATACGTTTGGCTCTGGTGGTGAGACTGTATGTTAGTGTTTCTTGACATGGTGTGGGTGGTAGCTGTCGAAATGGAGGTATTGCAGGTTGTTGGTTGGCTTGGTGTGCACGGAGGTGTGAATGGTGCCATTCTGTAGGCTTAGCTCAACGTCTAGGAATATTGCACGTTTTAGTGAGTACGACCGGGTGAATTTGAGAGGGCTGTGAGTATTCAGGTTTTTCAGGAATTGAGTGAGATTGACATTTGTAGAGGTCCAGATCACGAAAATGTCATCAATAAAACACATCCAGCAAAATGTTTGGGTGGACTGGTGGCGAAGGAAATTAGTTTCTAGTTTACCCATGAAAAGATCTGCATAGGAGGGAGCCATGTGGATACTCATGGCTGTGCCTTCAATCTGGAGATAGTGGTTGTCGTTGAAACAGAAGCTATTGTTAGTCAGGATTAGGGCCAGTTTCACAATGTCTGGTTATGTTCCGATTATCATCTGACTAAATTTTTAGTAGTGATTAGCAGTGTTTTCTGTTTCTCAAGTTATGGTTAACTTAAAACCATTGTTTAACTAATGGAAACCAACAGCTAATTTAAACACAAGAAGAAGTTCCGGTTACTGAGTTAGCCGGAATATTTAACAATTATGGCAGATTTTGTTTTTAAGCAATAAAACATAACCCTTGTGACGAAAACATTATTATGTGTTTCAAAATCAGAAAAATTAATTGAATGTGAAGTTATACTAACGAAGTCTTCATTTCTTGAATATGTATTGGATAATAGTTTCATTCGAAATGAATGTATCACTGTCAGGACAGAAGTTGTTTCACCACTATTATGGCAGACCAAAGGGCCAGTTTCACGAATATTTGTATAGCATTTGGCTATAGAAAGGATAGATTATTTAAATAGTATGAATATTTACTGTATGTAATTAATCTTTCCTTTATTTCTTTCATGTTATCTTAAATCACTTAAATTTTCTTGTATTTTATTTTAATGTTTTGCAAGTTTACTTTCTCTTGGAATCTATAGGATCAGTTAATGAATGCCCCTACCTAGTTAGTTATTAATATTATTTATTCATATATTTTTTGTTTGTTAGGACTCACATCCAAAATCTTAATTTTATTTTTATTTTTTTATTTTATTTTTGTTTTATTTTTGTTAATTTTTTTTCATTTGTAATTATTCTCCAGCCCTAATGCCATTGTTGGCGACGTCGTGAAGGCTTGAGGAACAGCCGCGAACGAGGGGGCGTTGTCTAGAGATAAGAGCAGTCTTGGCCGAGCGATAATGCCGATATGGCGTATTTTTTAAATTACCGTCTCGCTAGCTCCGAAAGCTAGCGCCATCGTAATGGTTTTTCATAGTTTTTGGACGGCCAAGCAAAGTTTGTTAAGCCAGGAAGTCCGTAGATCGTTTAGAAGAGTCTACGAGGCCGAAATGTAATTAAATTTTGAGTGCGCAAGATTTGAAGACGGCAGCGTCGGCGGCTTGGTGACGCCATTTCCGTAAGAGACGTGATTGGTATGACGCCGTCTTGTTTTTCTGCACCAGACACTTTCTTTACTATAAATTAGTGCATTTTAAGCAGTGTTAATATTTGGAATGAACTAGGAATAACTTTGATTTTGAAGAGTAACTATGATTTTCGGTTTTATTAGGACTTTTGACCCATTAGCCTTGTTTTATGAGAACTCTCAAGTCTACCGCTCAGAAAGAGACAGAGACTAGTTGCGGGCATTTCAATTAACTTATTTCGTGTTGTGTACAAGACTAAAGCTTTTCAAATAATTGAAACAATTTTTTTTTTTTTGTTTTTCAGTTGGAGAAACACTCATTAAAGAACTCTGATTTAGAACCCTTAAAATTACGTTAATTGCATTTGCATTACACATGGTAATTTCTTCTGAAATGTTTTATCACCTTGAAAACTTTTCAAGGAATATTTTCTTTATTTCGGTCTGAAATTCTAATTATTAAGGATGTGGTAGTTACTTACACTGACAAGCTAATAATTTTCAGTTTAAGTCAGCATTCTATGTTTCCTGAATTATTTATTCTATCATGTTAGTTATTTGGACCAAATAAATATTGTTCTATTTTATCTCCTTTTGGTTGAATTATGGTTCTCATGTGGATGAAAGTACGTACTAATAATTATTGGTTGTTGAAACCAGATGTGGCTTATATATATT
>PNEQ01112979.1:8094-42868 GCA_003012365.1 Medauroidea extradentata
CGTGCATGTGTTGTGTGCGTGCATGTGTTGTGTGCGTGCATGTGTTGTGTGCGTGCATGTGTTGTGTGCGTGCATGTGTTGTGTGCGTGCATGTGTTGTGTGCGTGCATGTGTTGTGTGCGTGCATGCATGTGTGCGTGCATGCATGTGTGTATGCATGCATGTGTGTATGCATGCGCATGTGTGTGTGTGCATATGCGTGTGTGTGTGTGCATATGCGTGTGTGTGTGCGTGCATGTGTGTGTGTGCGTGCATGTGTGTGTGATGGGTCGAACCCTATTTTTGCTCAATCCTTGGTCGACTCCTTTAGAAATTTCCTTCAATCTGGAATCCAAAAATCACGTACTTTTTTCTTCATTAAAAATTTTTTTTGCACAAATTGTTTATAGTTTTCCAATATAAATCAACTTGCATAACATTGTATGCAAATGAAAATATCTTGTGGTAGATAAAATAATGGTATTATTCACATTTAAGAAGAATAGTAATTATTTTAAAAACGACATAAATTGTTACTTTAAAAATACAAACTCGTTTTACAGAGTGTAATTTGATCCTGCGTTGATCATGGAAACAAAATCATATGTAAAACCTTTGCACCTATAACGACCATGTTAAAATAAAAACAACATAGGTCACAAAATTTGCAAGACAAAGTGTTTTACATATCCAAGTTTTGGTTTAAAAACACAAGCATTTTTAGTCTTTCTGGGTCTAGCCTACTGCTTTTTTAGTCTATTATGATGCCAGCTGAACTAAACAACCTTTCAGCACTAACTGTGGCTCGTGGACAACAATAATACTTTTTTGCCAGTTTTGCCAGTCCTGGGAACAACGTTTTACAGGATTTCCAGTACTTCAGAACAACTTCGTCTGGTTTAATTGGTGCTTCCTGCAAATACTGGTTCAGTTCCTCTTCAGCTGCTATTGTTTCAGCAGATGGATTTGTTCTTGTGTTTGCTGAATCAAGCAGTTGTGAATGATACGCCCACAATCCATGTGGTGGGGGCACAAGTCCTTTAATCTGTAGCTGATGATCCTCATAGGCTTCACGGGCAACACCTCCAACACCGAGCTCTTGCACTTCATTTATTAGTGCATGTTAGGCATTTTTAAAATTATGCTCTTCAGTAAAGGCTTTTTCCTTAAATCTGGAGTCTAGAATTACTGCAGCAGCATACAAATCGCAAGTCCCAAGATCTTCATATCTATTCTTCAGAGGTGCAATCAGGTCATTCGTGACACCACCAAGGCCATGAACTTTCACGTTTTCCAACAGTTTCAGGATGTTGTTCACAATTGGTATTATTTCAGAAATTGTGACAGTTTCAGTAGAAACATCCAATGTGGCTTGGTTAAACAGTTCTAAAATTTGTGCCACATTTTTCAACAAGTCCCACCGAGATGAAGTCAATGTATCTGGTATGGTTAAATTTGTTACTGCCAATGCAATGGCCTTCTTCTGCTCTACTTGTCTATTTGCCATATGTAGTGCCGAATTCCACCTAGTCGGCTCGTCCTGGATTAGCCGATGCTGGGGTGTGCCAACTGTGGCCAGTGATTTCTTCAAAACTTTACATGACCCTGCTGAATGTTTGAAGTGACCAACCAAGCGACGGCATGTTGAAAGAAAACCTGAAAGTGGTTTGGCTTCAAAAATTGCATCCTTGATGACTAGTTGCAACATGTGGGCCACACATGGTATGTGCTGGAAAGGGGATTCCTTCAAAGCTGCGATCATGTTTCTGGCATTGTCCCTAACAACACAAAATATTTTGTCATTCAATTCCCACCATTCTAGTGTGTCTGTGATGAATTTGACAATGTTTTGAGCAGTGTGGGGAAACCTCTAAGAAAGGCTTTACTTCTAAACATATGTGTCGCAGTACATAATCATCATCAATATAATAAACAGTGATATCTACAAAATCATCATTCGCAGAAGTTCACATGTCCATAGTTAGAGAAATAAATTCTGCTCCACATAGAAAGTTTCTTAGTTTTTCAACAACTTCGTGGTACATTTCTGGGATAACGCTGTTTGCCAAGTGTTTACGACTAGTAATAGTGCAACGCAGTTTCAAATGGTTCACCAGTTTTCTGAAGCACTTGTTTTCCACAACTGAAATTGGCTGGTTAACAACACAGATCATGCCGGCAATTAATCTTATTGTTTTGCTCTTTGGTCATTGGGGTGAAACTTTGCAGTTTTGTTTACCAATTGGCGTAGTGTTTGTTTGTTGTTTGCTGTTGGAGACTGTCTTTGTGTTGGATGTGGAAGGACCTGGTGTGCCGTATTATATACGTCACGACTTATATATTAAAATGTTTTGTCTATATTCTCATAAATTTAGGTTTATTTTCTTAACTTTTTTTATTTCATTGATATTATCGTGATTACATTATACTAACAGTAATTTGGTGTCGTTCAGTAATTTTATTTTACTCTGGATGTTTCAGTACATTTTATTTTTTCATTACAGTCTATCTTTCCTTCACATGTTAGTTATGAGTAGAGCCGATTCAGGCTGCAGTAACGTGTTCCTTTTTAGCCGGACGTGCGCGGCTACGTTTTGCATTCCTTAGCCGAAGCTTTGTTTCTTCTTTATTTTACTGTTTCTTCCTGCAGTGCGGACATTTGCTGTGTCAGGGCGTGTGTACTCTGCATGTCCATCACGTGATTTCTTCCTTTCTGTGCAGCTCTGTACACGTGAAAGCATTGTGCCTCCTTGTCGGTAGGTGATTCTGAGTGCCCCTGCCATCTAGTGGGGCGTTTTATAGTTATTGCGCTGCGTCTTTGTTTGTGCTCTGTTACCTCTCTTTCCTCCATGTTTCCGGACTCTTTGATCAGCAGTGAACACGACAAGATGTGTTGTTGCGGTGTTCGTATCTTTCCAGCAGACGTAGGGACGTAGATGCCCTAACTGCTTATTTTTTTTTAATATCATCATGTAGTCTACTGGAATAGTTATTTTATCTTATTCTACAACTTCAAACGTAGCTTTTGTCTTTAAATGTAGTGCTACGTGTTTCTGCTTCTTTCGTCGCCCTCTGGTGAGTACCTGTCTTCAGAGACCTTCTCTGTTTGTTACTTTGCATTCACATTTTATTAATTTCGCGTTCCTTTCTTTTAGTGAGGGTCCAAGTGTTGGACCTCACATCATTATGGGCACTTTTCCATCTTGGTTTGTTTCGTGCCTGTGGCTCATCCCGGCGATTGAGCTAGGGGACTAGTGTTTTCGTCGCTGCTGAGAATGCGTGCTATCTTCTCCATTCTCCAGCATTCAGTGAAGGAACTGTGTGCTTACATCTCCGATTCCATTTCACTCACCACCACCACGTTTGACGTCAGGACAGCTAAGTGCCATCGGACACATAATTTACCTTCTTTAAAATTAAAGCAACCGTAATATTATTTATTTTATATTAAAGAGACACGTCATAATCCTGATCTGAATTTTGTTTTATAATAAATACAGAAGTTGCTTTCATGTAAAATTTTAATTTTAATATTTTATTTTATTTATTAATGATTAGAAGTTTTATGTTTTAATTAACTTCCGTAATAAATAATGTGCGGGGTACCCCTTTTCCTTTTATCTATATTATATCGTTTGTACATAATTTTAATTATTAATTCAAACTATTCATATAGGCTTACATGCCTGATTTATTTCAATGTTATTTATAACTTATCTTGTTTGTTTCCATATATAAAAAAAAAAACATTTAAATGAGAAATTAAATAAATAAAATTAATTTCATTGTTTAACAATCCACAAATCAACGTCTTATTATTTATAATTGTTCCTCTGGGCGTTTTAACTAATTTTGAAGTATCTAGTAAGGTTAAGTTATATTTTCTAAACAACTTACATTTTCCTATTTTTATTCTTTTGTGCGGTGTGCTTGTGGCCTAGTAGTCTTTCTCAAGTGTTTATTTTGTGTGTTTATCGCATTTATTTATATGTTTGTTGTCCTGTTCTTTTGCTTGTCTTGCCACTTTGTTTCTTTTATTAATGCGTGGCTGTTTTGAACAGGAGTTTTGTTTAGCGATTATAAACACTTGAGTGTATTGCTTCCGATTACATTTAATTAATTTTTATCACCTCAGCACACCGGCACACTGGCTGCATTAGATAGACATCACCACTGTCTGATGAAGGGGAGGACGTACAAGTAGTTAAGAAATCAGTAATTTCCCTCAATCAAAGTTTGTGGCTTGTATTGTTCCAGTAGCGACCTATGTGATCTTCTTATATTCGTAGCATTATGCTTCTTTCTCATGTGTCTTGTGAAAGGAATATGGTTGCTTGATTGAGCAGTGCAAATGTTTGTGTGAATTGAACTTGTTAATATTAATTTTGGTGTATTGAAAGCTTACCTTTAATTTCAGTGTGTGATTGCTTTACATTTAATTCCAGGTGCAGGGAATAGTTTAATTTTGTGAACTTAATAATCCTCGGATATTGTTTATTTTTCCACCGGCATGGGTACCTTATGAAAGTTGAAGTTTTCCTATGAAACACTGTTAAATTTATGGTCTGTATGTTAAATTTACATGAACATGCATTAATTTGTCTCAATGCTTGTTCATGTAAAATTAACCTGCAGAAGTGACAGTGAAGGTTTAATATAGTGTAATATAAGAGGGTAAATATGTTTAAATGCTATTTAAGTAATTAAGAGTTCAAGCTTTTTCAATCACAAAATCACTGAACATTAATTGTATGCAGGCAAAATACAAAAATATTGTACTAGTATTGCACTGTCGGTATGCTGGGGCGTACACAAATATGATTTCCAAAGTCTTAAAATATGAAACTGTATGGTAGTGTAGGTACAGTAGAGTAGCATGGCATAAAGGTTCATATATGTATGTGCAAAATAAAAAATAATTTTTTCTATGGACTCAAAAATAAATTTTAGTGGTGTACGTTGTTCTTTAAGACTAACTATATTTACAGTTTACATGAATGCGGAAGTTATGCCAGAGATTTAGTTAATTGTACCGTTTTGGGAATATAAATTGTTCTGTTAACCTTAACTAAAACACAGTTTGTTATTCTGTAACATTCACTTTGGATGGTAATAATAATTTTTGTGAATAAGAAGTTCATAAATACAATGTATTTTTTTTTTTTCAAATGTGTTTATGTAAAGACATTTTTGTGATGGATGGAAAATTTTATTGAAAATATATAATATTTTCTATACTCATTATTACAAATTATACATTTTTTAGGCGAAGTATGATATTTTAATAGAATGTGGTGAGTACATTCTTTATGTAAATTTTATGTATTTATTTTTTTCCAGAACACAGGCCCAGGAAACCTGGATGTAGCAGCAGACTTTGCTGCTAGAGTAGCAAAAGCTGCTAGTGAAGAGACTAGTTCCCCACCACAGCCAAATATCCACTCTCCGTTACAAGCAGATAGTGACTCTCATGTTGTGTCGATAAATGGCCCAGATGCAAATAGTTTACCTGAACAGACGCTTAGTAAACAAAAAATATTACCTATAGAAGATCCATCAGTTTGGAAACAGACTCAGCCATCCTCGATAGGAAGTATACCTAGTAGTATGGAAAAAAGTGAAGTGAACTTAGTTAAAACGGATATTATAATAGTTAGCAATGTTAACACTAAACCAGCACCGTATGTTGTGTCGGAACAACCTCAACGCATACCCGTGATAATCAACAAGGAACCTCAGGTGGAAGTGCCTACTCTTCAGCACCCAACTCCAGTTGTCAGTGCGATAACAAACAGTCCTGATGTAGAGCTTCCACACAGGCCAAGTCCCAGCAAGGAATCATTCCCTGCACTTACGAAACCTTCTGCGCAGCCTGGTGGTCCTCCACCTTCGTCTCCTCGTAGGAAACGTGTGGATGTAGGAGAAAAGATGGGAGGTCCCAATGCAGCAGAATTTGTTCCCAGCATGTCTGTCCACGCCACTCAAGCAGCTCCATCTCTTCCACCTTCAGCCGATTCAAAGTCTCAAAAGAAGTCGTCTTCCCCAAACGCCGCACCTGAAGAACCTTCCTTAGTGATAACGCCCCCTCCCCCACCTCCTGCACAGCAACCCAAAGAAAAACGGGAAGAAAAGCAAAGAGATAGAGAAAGGTCTTCACAAGGGAAGGAAGGAGAGAAAGGTCCAGCAAGAGGTCGTGATAGAGGCCATGGAAAAGAACAGTCACGTGCTCAGGAAAAGTCTACTCAGAACTCTGAAAAGAAGCCTGCGCAGCCTCAACCTCAGCCTCATGGTAGGGACCGCGAGAAGTCGTCACAGGGAAGAGAAAAGTCATCCCAGCACAATCGTAGAGAGACTACTCCTGCCCCAGTACTTGTGGATGATGCTCATGAGGTGGCTCCATCTGTGCCTACACCATTGCAAACTTCAGAGACAAAGCAGCCGAACGGCGATGCACTGATCATGGATGGCTCGGAAGGTAAGTCTTGCTGTAAATATACCTTATAGTTCTAATGAATGGTCTTACTGTGTGTTTATTGTTGCTACCATACGCATACATATATTATTGCTACAATACGCATACATTTATATGTATCTTGATTATAATACATTTAAAACCAGCAATAAAGAGTTTTATGAAGATACAGTGATTTCTCAGTTTGTCTTCCAGTTTGATTCTTTCACTTTTAACAAATTTATTTTTTGATCCCATCTGAAGTCCCAACATACTTTTATCATTCTGTTTAAAAACTCTTTCAATTTAATGATAATTTTTTTCAGTCCCTCGAGAGTCTTAAAACCGAGAGATTACTGTATAACCATTTAACATGTTATTGAGGTTTTAAATTGACTTTGGTATTCTTGTGTGGTGTAGTCCAGTGTTTGGTAGAGAAAAGTTGCGCTCCATTTTAGCAACATTTAAATGTTTTAAATACTTTAATCAAAACCAACTGCAATTTTATGTTGTTTTCCATAAATTTTTGACATTTATCTGAAGAAACGGAATATTTGATGACTTTTCCTTGAAGATGAGGCTGTAATTTACAAACTTTGGTAGTTCACATGTTATGCATAATTTTGTATAATGCTTAATTTTTGTACCAATTGTAATAATATTTAATAAATAAGGAAAAAATAACTGAATTTATGTTAAAATAAAATAAGAATTAAAATTCTCTGATAGTCATTTGCGAGCTGATGGCTTACATTCAGCAACTGCTGCTGTTAGAGGCATGTGCTGTTAATTCACCAAAGAGGTGATTATGTACTACTATGAAGCCTGTAGTTCCTAAAATGGTTAACTTGCATCTGTTTGTGGTTTTATTTGAAGTCTGCATTGTCTTTATTTCTTGCCTTTAATATTTAAGTGCAATAACATATTCACTTTTATCATAGTAACACTTTTTTTAGAAGCTATGCCGAGAGACTTGCCAACTTGTAGGCTTTATCTGCAAAATTTATGTAAATAGTAGGCGTTTTACAATTTATGCGCAACATTTACAGAAATGGTAGGTGCTAAACTGTTTCACAGGAACTTGTAAAATTCTACGGATTTTTTAGGTGATCAGCAATTAAATACATGTTTTTTAAAAGGCACATATGGCTAGAAATAATTAGACTCAATTTAACACTAGGACTACCGGCACCAGCTTACTACACAGAACTACCACAAGGGGTCAATTTGACCCCTTCAAAGTTTTTTTTTAAAAAATTTTTTCTTAAATTGTGATAACTTTAATGCAAAGCTAAGGAATATTGTACTGATTTAAATTTTTGTTGTCTCAAAAAATATTATAAAACCAAATTATTGCATTATTTTTATCCATTTACAATTTTACAAGTCACACAATCCTGTCTACATTTACAGAAAATGAGATGTTTACTTGAAATTAATTTACCACACCCTGGTTTCGTACGTTCTGTGATATTTGCCTTTGATATGTTCTTTCTGCAGCAACAGAATAATAGAACCACTATTATTCAGTCACTAATATCACATATAACAAAAATCGACATTTCATTTATATCCTATACACATTTCACACATATGAAATGTCTACTCCAAGTACAATAACCAAACAATGTTTTTATACATGCTGCGACGTTTGTCATTGTTTTGTTCCTTCTGCAGTTGCCGTACTTCTTTTGCAATTTTTCTGTTTCTTCATCGTCGTCTCTGACAATATGTGGCTTGGTATTCCTGTTAGCCAGGTACGCTGCTGACAGCTCTTCACACAGTTCCAGGATAAATTTTCTTCTTTTGATCTTCCTTCCAGTTACTTCTTTGTACAGGATCAATGCACTGAAACACATTTAAAAAACATTACTGGTTATCATCTTGATGCTGATTTGACGTAATATTTCCACGCCATTTGGTCCAGAACATCAGCACTAAATTAAGTGGCATTGTAGTATTGGGTAGTCTCAAGAGTCTTCATTTCATTGTCAGCAACGCTCACATTTGGATGGAGTGAGCTCAGGAGGATCACATTTTTACTGACTTTCACCTGATAACACTGTTAGTGTGGTGTCCTTGTGCCTGTACATGTATGTTTGCAATTTTTGGCAGTAGGTGGCACCTTCTTCCTAGTGTGATTGACAGTGCTGATTAAATTTGTGTTCTTGTCCTTCAGTGCACGAGAGTTCTAGAGAAGTGAAGAAGTTGTCCGTAGTTACGTTTCTGCCGCTCAGCAAATATTAGTTACAGTTGCCGTAGGTGCCAAGTAGCTGTTCACTGGGTCGTTCATCTTCTTTTACAAGATACGGGAACCCGTTGACTAGGTATTTAGAGTTTACATTTGTTGCCAGCCAGAACTTGATCCCATATTTATCTGGCTTATTGGCTATGAATTGTGTGAATGGACACCTAGCTTTTGTTGGGAACAGCTGCTCATACACTGTGATCTTTATACTAGGCATGTAGCATGTAATGCTATTTTGTATAAAGCCATTCCACTACGCAAACTGATCGGTCCGTAAACGTTCACTACGTGCAAGTCGCATCAAAGCGGAGAAATCACATTGTCACAAAACTATTTCGCTATATGGTTTGTGTAAAGAAACTTGGTCCCCAGGTGCTTGAACATAATTTAGATAGTTCCAGAGCTCTTCAGTCTTCACACACTTAGAGGAGAATAATCCTTGATCTGTGGTTTAGCATGAAATTTAGGACCAATGTTTTTCTTTTACTAAATTTTAGCTCTCTGTCTACCAGGAAGGTTGTTTCCAAAGTCAATCACATCCCACTCAGTTCCATCTCCCGCAACCTCATTGTGAACGACACCAGGCCCTACATGTACACTCGGCACAGCACCTTGAGGTAGCATCGCTCGAACGAGTAATGATTCTGTCCCAATATCTCGCATCACAGTTGCAGTTTCAGGCGGCATATTTTTCAGTGATGAACACTTTTTTTTTTAACGTTTAATTTTTTTTGGCACCTACTGCTATTTCTACTGCAGTTAGCCCGTCGACTACTATATAATACCTGAGCGTGATCATCTTGTGGGATGAATTTAACTTCTTCCACTTCCATCTGATTTGTATACTGCCCAGCAATGAGTTTATTTTCTTGTGTTTCTGAAGGCATAGTAGCTTGTGATGGTTGTAGGACTTCAGTGTCTTGTAGGATTTCCGATTCTAACTCTTTATCAGTTTGTCACTATTGCTGTTCTGAGCTACATATTTATCGCCACTAAATAAATAGTTATTATTTTCACTACCTGAGTTTGTTCCACAATTACCTTGAAAATACCGAAGTGCCTATTCTGGTGTTAGTCTTTGGCGATGATCCATCATACATTCAAACGATTGTACAATGACAGAGTTTAAAAAAAAATTACCTGGGGCAATACTGAACTCTTTCTCAACTGCAAATGTATCAGACTAAACCGAAATACATTTTTCGACCCATCCTCTAAAAGTTATGAAAATATGCAGTATATCGCAAGCTGAGAAGTAACTGGAAACGAGTAAAACAGAAACCGTAGACAGAGGAAGATAACTAATGACTTTGTAATGTCAGAAAACTGCAACACTCTGCAAGACGAGTTACTTCTTATTTTTGTATGTAATATGAGTCACTAGTGAGAGGAAAGGCGGAGTCAGATAACAATGATACATGGCATACGGAATGTCGCGCCATGACCAAGCACAGAGAGAACAATTGTGTCCTTCCCTGACATTCCACCCTAAATATCTCTGGTCACACTATTCATCCATAATATTGTAATTTATCTAGATAAGATATTCAAGTTAAAAATATGTATTTAATTTACTAAAAGTACTGCTGTGGCATTTATTAATCACAATCTAAATATGTACTTTGGTACTTTGTTCGTTTTGACCTCTGTCTGTTGTAAGTAAAATTAAAGGTTTTGCTATGTTTTTGGACAAAAATATTGTAATATTATAGTTTCCATGTAAATCCAGAGTAACATGTTCAAAAATTAACAACATAATTTTAGGAAAAGTCACGAAGTGTCGGTTAATTTGAATTAGATATATGTACAGATTTGGCATCATTTTAAAATATGTTATGGGGTCAAAAGAATCCCCTTGGTAGTTCTAGTGTTGCCAACATAAACAGCATTTCTAATCATATTTCATTTGAGTATCTATACTGGGCATGCTGAACATCCAGCCATACCACCATACTTAAAAAAGAAACTTGGACAATAGTTTCTGTGCTCCAGCTAGATCAACGTCAAATGCACATGTTGATTATAGGGTCGGGATTTGGTTGTAGAGATGCTATTATTTTAAAGATAATAAAACTGTTCATGATGACATTATTTACTTCAAAATTTAACTTGGATCTACCATACTATTAACCTAAATCACTGACACCACAGTTAGAGATGATGGTACTATATCATGGAAATATTTTGTGCCAACATACCTATGAAAACGTAGTTTCTTGCGACATAGTATATGATTTGGTGATATACTTCTGGCACAAGGTAGCTGTCTGCAGACCAATAACAGACATCAAATAATACAATAGTGGGATTCTTACTGGCTCATAGGGTAACGGCTCCACATACAAACAAAGGTCAGTTATTTTCTGGTGAGCTGAATGTGTTTCTACCCGTAGTACATTCTTGGTCGGCGGGCCCATGTGGTTGATTACTGTACTCTGTTGCCATTCTCATCATTGCGAGTCCCTTAACCAACATAACACTGATTGCTGCTGCCACTGTGTCGGTAATGCTGGTTTTATTCTATTATAGCCGAGCAAAAAAATCAGTGACCTAAATTCAGATCACTTTCATTCTGCTAAGGACCTAGCTGTCATTTTCTCGGAACACAACCAGCCCATAGTCTATCTTGAAGAGCAAAAAGGAAAATCTCGTTTTCTTGTGGCCACACCATTCAGCAGTGTGACCTATTTGGCAAACCACCGTCTCCTACACCTTTCATGTAATATCTTACATACAGTATTAAAATTTTCATTGGTATTATAGACTTGTGCTCCAGGTTTAATGCAGTGCTACAAAATATCATGTTCTGTAAAACTTCATATATAAACAAATACCTTAAATAATAAAATATCAGCTAGTGCAATGTTTTGTGGAGTGATACATCATGGAGAAAAGGGAAGGTGGGAAGAAATCACTTGATGCTGGGCTACTTGCACTGTCCCGTGACACATGCCATCACCCTGCATCACACAATGCTAACATGGACCACAATGCTGTCATCATCCAATCAGCAACCACGCAGTTGTCACTGTGAGCCACCAAACGTGGTACCGAGCAAGGTGGCACAGTTGTAACAAGGTGGACGCTCATTCAGGATGACCGGAGTTTGATCTCCGGCTTTGGCCATCCTTATTTTGATTTTCCATGGTTTCCCGAAATCACTCCAGGTAAGTACTGGGATGATGATTCCTTAACAAGGGCCATGGCTAACTTCTCTCCCAGCTTCTGTCATAGTATCAAGTTGTGTGTCGCCATCTGTAATGACCTCGCTGTTGATGAGATGTTACGGGCACAGTCTACAGCAATTTTCATCACCGTGTTTTTACTTTTTATTTGTACCAGATTTTTTTAAAACACAAAATGAGACCAAATTTTGCTCTCATTAAATTTTTTTACCTCTAATAGTTTTCACGTAATGGTTTGTTAGTCATAATTTGTAGTTTCCCGTTTTAAAGACACACTCTAACCAACTGACAAACCAAACTGAAAAAATTCACTGTGGATAAAGACATCGCAGGTTACAATTTGACGTACATAAAAACTAAGAATAAAAACTTTGTGAATTTGAATAAAAATGCAGAAATTTGAAGTAACAATTTTAAAAATTCAGTAATTTTTTTAAAAATACGAAAGTATTTATTGTGGTTTAACTAGTTGAACTAGTAGCCTAAATCATCATTATTCAGTGTGAAGATTTTCAGTTTGGTAAGTGAGTTGGGTTGTTTCCTTAAAATGAAAACGTACAAATTTTGGCTTTGTAGTGAGCCATTATGCGAAAACTATGCGAAATAAGTAATGAGAGCAAAATTTAGTCACATTTTGTGTCTAAAATAATTAAAAATGTATCTGGTACAAATATAAAAATACACAGTGATGAAAATTGCTGTAGACCTTGCCCTTAAGCTGGCATATCTACCTACTAAACGTGGTAGCCCAAAATAAACTATTTAAATACCTGTCAACTATTAATATAAATACTGTATATTCATTTCGTAAAAAAAATTTCACCAAATGTACATGTGGCTATGCACATCTCATTACATGTTGTAATGGTCATAAAAACAGGTTTTTACTAGGAATTCAACAATTGGTCACAGTGAGTAAGTCGTACGAACCAATGACAACAATACAGTTGAAAGCCAATCACGGTTTTCTTCCGTGGGCTGTTGAAAATTGGCGGAGTGCATGGTACGTGTTTTTTTTTTTTGCGGCCGACGGAAGTCAATAATTTATTCACGTGTGGAAGTTTTGATTTTGATGCTGAAACTCTACTCTGCAGCTTTTTTATTATGAATCTCACACACAAATTTTATCACGTGTCAGGTCTGAAATTGAAAATGTGTGGTGTGTGTTTAAGAGGATGTCTGACCTATTAATATAATACAACATTTGTGAAACGTGCGTAAAATAATTTAATTTTGAGTGAAATTCACATTTATTCTTTCTTATGCAGTTCGTGATGTGTAAATATAGTATAATGTATGTAATAACACATGGTGCTACCAATTGTAACATAGCTTACTTCAGCTAAAAGAAATGTTAAATGTACATAAATGTCTGAACTTTTCAATGAAACAGTTTTTCCTTTAAGCAGTATTACCAGTGTGAAATATTTATTTAGATTTATTAAGCCTAGTGTATGTATTTCATAACCTAGTTGTAGATTGTGTACATCGATTAAAAATTTTTTTGTAAGTTAGGAACAAAAAGTGTGACTAAAAGTGTTTTATAAACGTATTGGAAACACTTGTGGTACTAATTTGAGTAGAAAATTAGCAGCAGACTTCATTGTGTGTAGTCACATTTTTAATGGTACTGTAACAGTATAAAAACCATTAAACTATTAAGATGTTTGTTTCTATATTATAATTAGATTTTATTCTTTATAGTAATTGCAATACTTTTTTTTTTGTTTTCAAATGATTATCTACCATAGATTGAATGATTTTCAGAGAATGGAGTAAAAGGTGAGTACAATATGGTTTTGCTGAATGTTTGAAAATTGGTCTCACCTGTATGAGAGGAACAGGTGAAAGAGGGCGTGACTGGAGAAGCGAGAATATGATAAGGAAGTGTGATGAGATGGCAGAGGATGACCTGGCTATAGGATGATGTTTTCAAGAAATGTGTCCAGACAGAGAAATAGCAGAGAACTTATACAGCGGATGGGTAGGCAGGCTCTTGGTGCAGTCACAGAAGGAAAAATTGCAATTATGAGAAAATATGTGTTCACCTTTCTCGTAGATGAGTCAACAGACATTGCAGTTACTAGGCAGATGGCTATTATTGTTAGCCTTTTTGGTGCTGACAGTTTAAACGTGCCTTAACAAAATTGTGGCACTCGGTTGGAAAAGTAACAGGTAAAAATATCTTCAATTTTATCAACAAACCTTTGGAAGGAAATATGACATGGCAGAACCTCAATCGTGGTGCCAAAGCTATGTTGGGAGAATTAATTCTGTTCTTTCATACTTGAAAGGCCTGCAAGTAAACGTGTGTTTCTTACACTGTACTTGTCAAGTAGCACATCTGGCTGCATCACATGAATACAGTGAATTGCCAAAAGTATACGGGCAACTCTTGCAAGATATTTACATGCACTTCAAAACTTCTGGAAAGGGCGGGATGAATTTCAAAACATGCAATAGTCTCTTGTTGAAGATCACAAAATATTGTGACAGTTTCACGTTGCATTGTGTTGAACGCCTTCTTGATTGTCTGCACTTGTTCGATAATTTGATTCCTTTGATTTGAAATTATGTACCTTGGAATGTGTTCATTGCAACAAAGAAACATTCAACTCAACCATCTACAAAACTTTATTTTCTCTTTATTAGTGTAGTTTTGCAAGATTTACAATGTTTAATCTCTTGTTTCAAAATTGGCAACTAATATGTTCACAAGCTTTATTCTGAAGCAGGTGCTTGCACTAATCCAATGAAAGGTTTGTTCAGTTCATCATTCAAGGGCATCTAACATTACAGTGGTTGACTTTGGGAGGGAAAATTAACTTTCTGATGTATTTCTTTTTGTCACCTATGCAATGCAAACATTTCTGAAAGACAATCTGGTAAATTCAGAGGAAAAAACTGGATTTTCATCAATGACTGCAAATCATGTGAAATGGGAACAGAAAAGTTGTATTGTTCGTAGCCTCTGTAGGATGAAGTGCTGAAAAATGATAATCTATTTTAAGCATTGAAGAAAGATTCAAGGAGCTGAGACAAGATAGCCAATTTGGTAAAAAATTTCTGAATGTTATATAATTTCTACTGGAGAATGTGATCTACTGAATGATACTTCTAGCTTTTTTTCTGGGAGGCACCAACAAGTGTGGATCTTTGATGCTCCTGACGTGTACTGGTAGAAAGTGTCTTCTCATGAGAACAACGGCTCTCTGCAAGCTGGTAAGAGCTGTGCTGATGTTTCTCTGCAGTAATATAATGCAGTGGAGAGAGTATTCAGCAATTTAAATCTCATTAAAATTACACACAGATCATTATAGGCGGTTCAGGATAAAGTGATTGCTCATAAAAGCCCTGCTAAAGTTCTGTTTTCAGCCAATTGGTATCTTTCTGCACGTAATGGTTAACGAGACATGTCTAACTCTGTGGACACTTAATTTGATGGTTGTGTGTGCAAGGTAAATTATGCAGTTAGAATGAATCTATCCAGTCCAATAAAAAAGAGTATTAATTAAATAAAATATAATTATGTTGATTTGTGCTGATTTTATTATAGTATTGTTGAATATAAATAGGAAAATACATGGAATTGTATTCCTCAATTTTGCTGCCAACCATACAAGCAGGAAGGCAACTGTAGTTACTGTTAAATTATATGCAGTAATGACTAGTGATATTTTTTAAAAGTGTAATTTTTAGTGCTCACGTTATCTCGAACTACCTATACTGTACTTTTAGATGTTGAATGCACTTAAAGTACGTATCAAGGGGGAAACAGTCAATTTTCAAAAAACAAATACAGTTACGAAGAGAGTGCTGCATTTTATAAAATTGCATCAGTCACTTAGATTTTGTAAGCAAAGTATGTTTTGTACGTTAATCAAATGCCAAAAAGTAGTGCTTCCGTCAGTTTTCAGTGCTTAAATGTTAAATTTTTTCAAGCTAATACCAAAAAGTATTGCTTCGTCAATTTTCAGTATTTGTGTTACATATGCTTTAAAATAAATAACATATTGTAATTTTTAAAGAAATGGTGATGTTGCAGTACGAAGTATAAATTTTTTTAGAAGATTTAAGAATTTTTGGAGGATTTTTAAAGTTAAGTGTAGGATTCAATAGTGATTTTTGGTAGTAGCCCTGTTATTTTATTATATACTGTTCTCAGAGACAGCTGAGAGTCAGTCTACTGCTTTCATCATTTCAGCTATTTTACTTGCAAGCCAATTTGGAAATGATCTCTAGCAGAGAGGTCAAGGAGGAGCTCGTCTTATTTTAGAACATTAAAACTGTGGTGCGTTGCACTATGGACAAACGGATGTTGCATGTCTGTCCTCAATGCCACACATCCAAGACTAGTTCAGCGTTACATTAAATCAAAGGTGTGGGTTCCTAAAAGGTAGCAAGAGACAAGGAATGAAAATGGCAGAACTCTCAAATTTTCGGGTTTATTATTTGAAGTTACAACGTTCCAAATTCATACAGCACTTCGAATTTTGACTACCGGGTGGCACTCTTTGAGCAAACCAAAGAAAAGTTTATATTCCAACAAGATTGATGGCCGGTGATCACTGAGAATTTAAAAATTCATAGGAAAAAACCCCAACTTCACGAATTACTTCAAATATAATGAAAAAATACGTATTGGCCTACTTTTGGTACAGAACCACTCGTTCTCAACATTTTATAAGCAGAAGCCTGTTGGTTCTGGCTCCATCATCACTCGATTCCCGCACATCCTCTTCTGCCCCCGTTTTCTCGACGACTGCCTTCGCATGCAAACAACTAGAGTTGGCCGTCAGTGGTGCCGCCCTGCGGCTATTACAGGACTCAATTTAAATTATTACGCTTTTCATAATTAACTGAACATTTTTAACTAGTAATATTTACATGTAACTGTAAACATGAACATTTTAGTTTCCAAACCAATTTTATACCATTATATTAAGTATTAACTTTATTACTAAGTGAAAGAAACACTAAATTAAAATTGTATGCCTCCAATCAGCAACAGTCTGTTATTTTCTTTGTTCCAACCAAATATGGCCGCAAATTCTCAATCATTTATATAGGCTGGTTTTGCACTGAAATACAGCAACTTTTCCGGGAAAGAGTAAATTTAAATTTAGCTTGGCATCTCTGTCTTTATACTCTCCCAGCTATACCAATGAATATATAATTTTGTTAAATTCAAATGCAGAAAATTTTAGGAAAAATTACATATTGAAAATTTACTAAATATAAATAGCATCATTTAAATTTTAAATAAATATTAACATTATTAAGCAGGCTGTTAATCTTACGGTTAAATGAGTGATTTCAAATTACCATATTAAATGTTGCTTACTTTAAGTAGAATTAGTTGAGTTACTGAAAATTGATTACTTTAAATATGAATGATTTTCTACTGATATTGCTGTCTTTTAACAAATAAAATTACAAAGCGTTCTTAACAACTATAGGATACCAGTGTTGGAATGACCACGAGGCCTACAATATAAGTTACAGCTAAATAAGAAACAAACATACTATAAATTAAAAATATGTAAAAACAAATCTGGGGCCTGTCCCTAGGCAACGCTACAAAATGTAAACAACTCCTTGTCCTTGCACATAGTGTGAAATTTTCTGTCATTTTGGCCCAATGGAGACTGCTTGGGCTGGTGGCTGTGTTCGTCTATTAATAAGCTGAAATATCGGCATCGTAAGATCTGTTATAGTGACTTGCTGTTGGTAGATCTTAACACTCCTGCCTTAGGAATCAAAGCAAGTCACATGCTAAGCAAGAATGTGGTTAGAACTAGGAAATTGTCTTTCATATTTTTCAGCCTCCGAAGTACATGTTGCCTGGCTTGTTTATATGTGCTATCAGCAATATGAATTCAAAGGACTTGACTTTTTCCAATCCTCATTTGTGATGAGTTACTTCATTCATACTTTGTGTGTTGACATCTGTTAGAAGTCTGTCATTTAGATCCTGTCCTTTCTGTGATGGTTTGTAATTTTCTGGGATGTGTGAAGACCTAAAAATTACGTATGTGGATTGATAACCCAGGTTTGACTTTTTCTGAATCCTTCAGCTTGGAAATGCGATGACCTTGTAGGCACGTAGTCATGTAACTTTTTCTTAATACTGAGTTTGTTTCTTCTACAAAAAGAAAATAAAGCTGTACCACTCGCCTAAACTAAACATTTGGTTAAATGCTATTTAGTGTATACCTGTGTGTTTCAGCATTTCCTTAACATGTGTTCTTTACTTGTTTGTTTTATATTTTTACACTACAGGTAATGTAAAATATTTATCTCTTCTACTGCTACAGAATTAACAAACTAAGGCTTTTTTCAGTTCCTTAATTTATTGATGACGGGGGTTGCTAATAACCATTAAGTTGGTTTTTATTTTGGAACATGGGGTCCCTACATTGGTTTTTGTCCTAATAATACTGGCGTATAATCTGTACTCGTTCGACAGTTATTAAATGGAACATGGTTTTATTTTAGGTTTTCCGTAAGGTCTGAATTTAATCATGTTAAAACAACTTGAAACATCATAAGTTTTCATTTCTAAATTTTCTATGTTGCAAAATGTGACAGTTATGGGATAGTTTTGAATCACCTGTGTTACTTCTGTGCATAGGAACAGAAATTGTACATGTTTAAATTTTCTTAACGTACGTACTTCTTTTGTACCCATTATGGTAGTCATTTTCATTCTTGCAGAGGTGTATTTCATCACGATGTCTCCATCAGGAAACAGTTTTCTGAAAAATTGGCCAGCATGGTCAGTACAACACAGAGGTATGGTAAATTGTGCTGCATTTTGAATGATATGAATTATGAATTAATACTTGGCACCAATTTATCTGATTTCAGCACTTCACAGTTAAAATATGCAGGTTGTTGAATTAGATGCACTTCTGTGAAATCCATTGCACTTCTTGTGTGTTTGTTAGCCAAATACACTGTAGCCAATGTATTAGAACTACGATACACCAGTAAGCACCAAAAAATGGCACTATCTAGTTTACATTTAGTTATGGCTAACAGTTAAATGTTATTCAATTTTATGTAAACAAAACTTGTTTACATAAAAAAAAAAGCAAAATTCTGAAAGGAATACGGTCCAATCGTGAGGTTGTGAAAGCTATATGTGTTTAAAAAATTTAGAACACCTTGAAGGAGGGTCAATTAGAGGATATTTTAAACTGTTTTTACAGTGACAAAAGGAAAATATTCCTGTAATAGCATCTTCATACACCTTGCAATGATGACCGCCGAAGGTTGAACAAGCCTGCAAATGTGGTCCATCAACCTCTATTCATTTGCAGAGTCACAAATGTTAACTGTAAACACAGATTTGAAGAATACTGTAGATTAATGAAAAATGCAGAATTATTTTTTAACTTTTAGTGAAATTGAGGATTTAATTTATTTGGTGCATTTCCCTCGACCATACCTGTGTTGAAAGTATACCACTTATGTTGTGCAACCTCTCCATGACGGTTTTCAATGAAAACATGGATGTGATAAAAACTGTTGTAAAATCAAATACTTGCAGATGCATAGGAAGACTTTACAGGATTGGGCAGTTAGTACGGTATTGTAAATGTTGTACCATAAACTTCAACTGTGGAAACTGCTATGCCACAACCATAAGGTACTGACAGTTGTGAGCTGCCAAATATATCCATTAATTTACTTTATATTCATAAAGGAAATTAATGGTTTAACCCAATGGTACTTTTACATAACTGATAAAGGTAAAATTTTTATGACGGTTACTGCAAAATTAAGTTCGACTCAAGAGTCTAGCAAGAAATCTTGGATAGTAAGAGTAAAATTGCATTTCTTACCAGATATTTAGGCTCCAAATGTGCTGCTGCCTTGCTCACGTTACAAAAAGTTTTCCGCTGACTAGTAGCGAGCATTGTGGATAATCATTTCATTGCTGTTTCTATACTCAGGTTGGCAAACATAGAACATAATAATTTACATATTATTAATGATTTCACATCATTTAGCAATGATATTCATAAACAGTCACTTCTAATACTTTTGAATGTGTTTATCAGAAACCCATATTTATTACACAACGGACCCAGGCACTCAATGACTCAACTCACTTCCAACCGAAGCGACGAAAACCTAACTGATGCCATCTGTCGAAATTTTCAACTAGTACCTCTGTGGTGCAAAGCACTAGCAGCAAGTGCCAACGACCACTGTCGTAGAAGAAACAAATGACAGTTGATGATCAGTGGCTCGGTTGTGTCACTTTGTGTTGGCGCTAACTAAATCAAATTGTACATTCAGTAGGTATGTCAATAACATAAATATTTTCAATACAGAGGGGTTGTTTGCATTTGATGTTCTTTCGCTAATGCAGTATTCAAATTCAAATAAGAAAATACACATAACTACATGCAATGATTCGCTGCCAACCATACAATGTGACTATTGTTAATGTTGACTTATATGCAGTAAATGCTAGTGATTTTTTTTCTAAAAGGTTAAATCTTTAGTGCTCACTTTATCCTGAGTAACCTATAATTTGCTTAGCATGTAGGAGTTTTTTTTTTAAAATTAATTTCTATTCCTCATTTCAATTTTAAAATGGTAGGTATTGAAACTCATACATATTATACAAAGTTTGTTTCATTTCTTAAATTTTACATACTGCATCAGTGCTACGACAAATTTAACTCATTTTCAGCAAAATGTACTAAAACCATTTCCATCCAAACATGTTCAGTTTTACAGTTTTGTCAACTTTACTAGAAGTAAAGGGTCCTAAGAGCATAATCATGAGAGAAAGATCTGCAAATTAGAATCTTGTTCTGGTAGATGTTAATCAAAACATTACGAATATAAATTGGTTCTGACTAAACTAAATTACTCTACATTTTTACATAATGTTAATGTCTTAAGCAAAATACTTATTACCCTTGACAATGTTTTGTGTAAGCCTATAAAAATGTAATTTTTGCTTCCAACTTACGCTTAAAAAAATTAGATTCATTTTTGATTTGTGTAATAGTGGAAAAAACATTGTTATATGGTTATTGTCATAAAATTGTAAGAATTATATTAGAATAATGATTAATTTATATCCATTATTAGAAAGACACTTTAATGTTAGGTCTGAATACCACAAGTATTTCACAACATTGTTTGTTCTCTACTGTTGTGGAAGAAGATGCCACTACAGCAGACATTTTTACTTCTGGCAGTAATGCTTGAATATTCTGTGTTATGTTGGCTACAGCCTGCAGATAATGAACAAAAAATTGTACTTTTTTTTTGTATTTTGCGGTGATGATTTCCATTAGCACTTAATATTAAGAAGTTAAAGCCATTCATTTTTTGTTGCTTTTTTTGCTATACATAAATTTTAATCCTAAATGAGAGCAAATCCTAAATGAGAGCAAATATTAAATGTATGTTTGGCAGTTTTGTTTTAAAATGCTTCCTGCCATGTTGGCTAGTTTTTTTTTCAAGAAAATAAATGGTGTGGTTTTAGCTAATTATCTAATACTTAAGTTAATTTTAACTGACTTTTTGTCAAAACCATATAATTTTGTATCTTGAAATAAATGAGGTATTTCTGCGAAAACCAATTTAAATGAAACTGCCAAATAGATTTGTAGATATATGCTATTGTTTGAGCTTAAAAAAATAAATTACTGAAAAAAACAGTACAAACTGGAGCATGTCCGTAATGCACAGGTTGTTGAACGCCTATCCATAGGTTTTTTCACATTGTTAAACTTCAACTCCACACCTTAATTAAACATGTACAGGGAGTACTGTGTGAATGTGTGATGCTTCTTTAAAAACTGATCTGTTGAAATCTGCTGATTCAGTTAACACTTTAGGAACTTCTAAGGATTTATGTTTAATTTAAATCTTAAGTCATACTCACTATTTAAAACTTGTAGTTCACCTTTTCAAGTTTGTACACCCTATTTTTGGATACAAAGACCTACTGAAGGAATTCCTTCAATATGTAAAATTTAGGAAATGAAACAATTTTGAATTAAATGGGTGAGTCAGTACCTATCATTTTTAAGTTAAAATGAGGAATAGAAAGATATCTATTACACGCTGTCAATTGTAAAAAAACATTCCTACATACTAAGCAAACTATAGGTCATTCGGGATAAAGTGAGCACTAAAGATTTATCCTTTGAAAAGAATTGCCAGCCATTACTACATATAAGCATAGCTGCCAACTTGTAAGATTCTCTTGTACAATGTAATATTTTGTGCCTTATTGCACAATAGCACGAATTATGTAAATTATTGTAATTTCTAAGCGTTTTCCAAGGTTTTCCAGTTTGTTCAATTCATAACAAGAAATCTGGTACTCTAAATCTTGTAATTTCGGTATCGGAACATGTGGTATGTAGCTCGTACTCAACTGAGATGGTACAGTGTCGTAGATAATAAAGAAAACTCTTAATACTGTAGTTTCGGGAACTAGCATGCTTTATTTATAGCCATTGTGCCACATTTTTTCACTACGAAGTATCATATTATTCATGCACCGTACAAACGTAACCCGAACTTTGCCGAACATACCCAATTATACGCGATCATTGGTGTAGTTGTTTGCCTGGCTAAATGGTTGCTATGACTTGCGCAAAACAGTTCGTAAGACGGTTTTAATTTGATATGTCTTTCCAGTTTACCATTTCCATGTAAACATTGTTGAAAAAAAAAAAACAGCAAACCGTGCAAAGTGAAAGAAACTATCGTTGAGATATTATTATTTCCAGCAAATATGGAAGTGCACGTCATCGTAGTTGGGTGGTGTGTTTGTAAACATGTTTTTTGCAAAAAGCTTAAATTTATAATTTTTTTATTGTGGCGGGGATATTTCAGTGCGGGTGTTTGCTGTGTCAACTGCCGCATATTTAACAGCCGTGAAATATCTTAATATACTAACTTTTATGGTTAGGAAATACATAATTGCAGTATTTAGAGTGACTTTTCTGTACAGTCGCCAAACCATGCAGATGTTTAGAACTGTTTGGAAATTAAAAGAATGTGGTATTAATATTGTATAAGCGATTAAATACTCATGTATACATGTTCAACAATCTATAATTTATTTCTCAATCCAATAGTATTTGTAGTATCGGAGATTGGGGGTTAAATGTGCAATGTGTGATTAAATTAGCTAGTCTGCTGTCTGTAAGAATAGTTTGTTCACTTATGGAATTATGAAAAAGAATTAAAAAACTGTGTTACCAGAAACCGTAAAGTGTGTATTATAATTGGGTTATGTTTGTAAACTTGAAAAAACCGAAACTACCATCTAGGTTTGTTCATATTTCTTATGGGTGCAGTATTTTATTAAAAAATAGCTAAAGATGTTTAGTTTGACGACATGTACACATACACAGCATGTGAAATGCTGTATCATGTTTATGCACAATTTTACTCGTATTAAAAGTTCTGCTATTTCTGAATCGGTGAGGTTGGCAGCTATGTATAAGTCAACATTAACAATAGTTAAATTATTGTTTGTATGGTTGGTAGTGATTCATTGCATGTAGTTCCATGTATTTTCTTATTTGAATACAGCATTATTGAAAGTACATCTTCACATTTCTAATACTTTTGGATGTGTTTATCAGAAACCCATATTTATTACACAAAGGGCACACACATTCAATGACTCAACTCGCTTCCAAGCGATCTGACGAACATAATGCTAAAAGCAATTTTGAAATTTCCACCCAACAGGGCTAATGCTGGTAATAAATGTTAATTTCATGCTTGCTTATAAATGCAAATGTTAAGTTGTCACCACTTGTTACTAACCTATTATCAATTCAACTGCAAAAAGCAAAAATAGTTTTTTTTTATACAGACCTGGAGTAAATAAGAGTTAACGTGTAGTTACGGAGAAGGGGGATATATATTGTGTTTGAATGAGTGCAGTGTTGGGTAAGTTAGAGCAAAAATAGATCATTAAGTAAAACTTAATTGATTTTTTTTATTTTATTGGGTTGTTTTACAACCAACTTAATTTTATGAGCAATGTGATGCAGTGGTAAAAAAAAAACTTCAAAATGGCCAGTTCTATTCTTTGTTTATTCACCTGGGTTATTTTTTTATTCCATGGTTTTTTGAAGTTGCTCCATGTGAATGCTGGGATGTTTGTTGCCTATTAGGCATGGCCAATTTCTTCTTTCTTATTTTATGTCTGTGAGAGGCATTGGAGTTTCTCGAAATGTCCTTGCTGTTCACTGGACATTAATCTCAAGGTACATACATATCGTCTGTATATTGTCAAATGGGCCAATATAACATTGCAACAAATGTGATGTTGGCCCTTTTGGAGGTATACAGACAATATGAATTATGTAATATTTAATTATTCATTGTTAGTTTTGTTTTTTTCTTTTTGTATGCATTTTAATATTATGCATGGAGAATAATTTAATACATATCTTAAAAGGTTGTAACTTAATGAAGGTAGCTAACCAAAAAGATGTAAATTTTGGCTATTGAAATCAAACTTATCTTTTCTCCCAGTTTACCATGTAACAAAAATGAATGTCAACAGTACATAAACAGGCAAAGTAAATAAATAATGTGCATCACCAGTATGTGGTTCTGAAGTCATTTTAGGTAAGTGGGTACTACTTTTATTACACAAGCAACAGGCATCAGTGTTATCAGAAACAAGTCTGACATTGGAGAGCTCAGGCAGAATAATCCCCGAGTCAGTCAGAATGGGGGATTAGAGATGGAGGGGAAATAAGAGGAGACTGTACTGTAGTAGAATGTTTCGGGGAGGTTAAGCTATAAGAGGGGTAGTGCATTTTGACATAGGAACTACAAGAGACGGCAACTCAACATTTACTATGCCCTGCTAACTGATGTTGGTTTAGCTACAGAACATGGTTAGTGGGAAGGGGGTAAAAAATATCACTGTGCTACGATTTGCTTGCTATCACTTCAGAATTTGCTGCACTGACTGTGGTAAAATGTCACAATGCCGAAATCATAAAAATACTCAAAAACTGATGTATCTGTTTAGTATATTTTGTGCAAAACTTTGAAAGTTAGTTTGGAATTGTGAAAATAATGTATAGAAGTTTCTAAACTTAATTTAAATTTGTCAGTTGGTTTTAAATGCATTCTATGGTAAAGAACAGTTTTGGCAGTAATGGGTACAAATTAAGTATCTGTAGCCTACATAAACCATTTTAAGTACTTAGAGGTGCTAAGGAATTATTGATCATGTTATAAAATCATTTCACTTAAACTGAACCAAACGATAAGTTAATTTTGTACATTGTGCAGGAAATTATAGGAAATGCCAAAAATTCAGGATGTGGTTCCTTACTTCAAAAGAATATGTAAAATTTTAAAGGTTATTCGTTGAAGCCGTCAACCTGTAAATAAATCAATCTTCCAACATCTTCCTCTCGTTAAAGTTACAGGTTTTGTCCCAGTCTTATCGCGTACTAGTGTGTTACTGTTTGGTTTTATCATTTTGTGTAATTTTTTAGCATTACATCCTATGTAAGGAAAAGTCCTGTTGGAAACGAGGTGAGAAGATATTACAGCCCTTTAACAAGGACATACAAACAGATAAGGTTGAAATTTGATGGGACAACACCACATCCATGCCCGATTCAAACCCAGGACCTCGTGCACTATAGACAGATGCCTAATGGACTTTGCTACGGAGGCCAGCAGGTCCTCTTGGAAGTGCCTCAAATGTACAGTTTATAAGAAAAATATATGAAACTGTTTCAGTGACAGTAACAAAATACTGTACCTAATTTGTAGGTAGAAAGTACCACTTCCACAAAAGAATTGACTTGTAAATGCACTGGGCTATAAAGAAAATGCATGCCAATAAGCAGATTTTTTAAAAACGTATTGCAAAATCCTGAAAATTAAAAGGATCTGTTGACTTATCAGTTATTTTATAGCTGACTGTGAATTTATACTAGTAGATTATTGTTCACTGGCATTGGCGCTAAAGCTGTCAGACACTTGAGGTTTATTTGCCGTTGCAGAGTGATGCACCTTTCTTAACAAAACACACCTGTCTTTTTCTCAGAATTAACTTTCCATGTTTCCGGGAATACTTTAACTTTCAGTGGAATGCCTGGTGCAGGTAAGTGGCAAGTAATGTGGACTGTTAGGCTGTGTAGCAGAACTTGCCCAGAAGAACAAACATTTCACTCTGCGTGCAATACTGTACATTTTCCTGATGCACTCCGCTCATAGATTTCTTTGTAGGTAGGGCCATACAGAGCCATTCATGGCAAAGTGAGCACTAGAACATACTTTTCTATTTGCAGCCAATTTGTATTTTGGCTGTACTGCTTACTTTATCCTAAACGGGCTTAGTATTTTAAAGCAAAGTGTGTACAGTGCCTAACAAAGTTGACTTATTGAATTTTTTTTAACAACGACAAACTAATCCGTTAACAATGTGTAACCAGGTGACATTTCAAATAGTTATTTGGTTCGCAAGCATTTTCAATAAAATGTTAACTTACTAATTTTCATTTGCAAATGATATAAAAAACATATTTTATTAAAGTTTCACTTTTTTTTCCTTACACCCTAGTGATTATATGTGTATGTATGGCATAAAGCACAAATATAAAATAGTCTAATACACACTAAGCCAGTGGTATTGTAAAATAATTTAATGCTGGATGGAAACTTTGTTTCGTCTTAATGTATATAGACCTTAGCAGCTGTGCAGTGAGCAAAGATCTACATTCAATACTCACTACTTACTATGCCCAACTAACCCTGAGAGTACCATCTGCTTATATTACTCACGCGTCCTTTCTAAACTAGATTATGGGTCAATCTTTTGGAATTCCTTATCCTTATCAGACAGTCATAAATTAGAAAAAAATCAAAATAAATACATCTCGTATATAAAACTTAAATTTGATACAGATTTCACTCTCCTCCAACTTTCCAAAGAAGATTACTCATAGATGGCCTATTCATACACAACATTTTAACTAACTACATTTCCTGTCCCAATAGTTTACAATACATTGGCTTAAAAGCCTAAGTAAATACTTAACAATGGCCTACTTTTCAGACTAGTTAGTAACTATAACATACTGCACACCAAATTTGTTTTTGCTTAACAACGTATGCAACTTTTGTTTGTAAAATTTTTGACAGTAATTCTAAGGCAGCTTCCCCTCCCCAGGTTGACCAGGATAGCAGGATATCCGCACCTGGTTCACACGGGCGGGGGCAGCTGTTACCTTTTGTACAATTACCTTTCTAGGTAGGCTGTTTGTAATTTATTTATGTATTGTACGTTGTATCTGTTCAGTTGTACTTAGGTGTTTGGTGTCTATGTCTTGTTTTATCTGTCTTGTTCACGTTTGTCTTGTCCTTGTAGTAAATGTTCCGGTTGTAGCTTCAAGGCACTTTGCTGCTGTTACAATTGTATAATTTGTTAAATATATAAATACCTATCAGGGTATACGTATCTAGGTATTTTGGAAGGGAACATGGCACACATTTTTTATATCCAGCGTGTTTTCTTGAGTTTAGATTTTTCTTGTTCTTGGCGTTCCTTTGCTGCTACATTTTCACCTCATATAACTTAAGATGTCAGCTGTTCTCAGCGTCGCCCAATTTTTGCTGTCTATGATTTTATTGCATTGTCTGTAAGATTTCAAGTGTGATTTTTCTTGACAGATATGAATAAGTACTTAGTGTGCACTTTTACACAATTCTGTAGCAAGACACTAGATTTAAATAAATATGACGTTACAAAACACAGACTTTAAACGTAGCCAACAAAGTAAACCCAATTAAAAAAATAAGTGTTTCTGTCTTCCAACGACCAAAGTTAAATTTATTGTAACTTTTTGATATAAATGGTTTTAAGGAGATTCAATGCACAGTTCTTGTAAAGGACTTGCTGTGGTCTGTCTGTCTCCCCCATTCACTATCTATTCAGCCTACTTTTTTAAAAAAAACCTACATCTATCTTTTTAAGTTGTGTTAATATCAATAAATAACCAATTATTTTGAAAATTATTATGAAATCTGTTTCACAAAGTATTTTATGTGTGTCTTAAAATACAGCTGTTAGCAACCCAATATATGTCTAGCAAACTATTACCATCAACCAATATTTATGTTCGTTCTCATTTGAATGGGTGACAAATTGACGTTAAGTTTTTGACATTGAAGTTATTTGTGTAGAAGTAAGTTTTCTAGATTGTATTTTTCACCCGCCCAAAATTCAAACGATGTCTACAGGCAGTATTTTAATGCACAATAAATTTTCGTTCTGAAATACTTTAATGGTGTACTTAAACAAAAAGTTAACTGGGTGTTTGAGAAAGAAATCATATTTTGTAACAGTTTCTGCATGTTGAAAAGGTCTCTTGCCTAGTAAATTCATGCACATTTCTAAACTAACACACCTGTATGCTTCATATATTCATTATTAATTCCAAATTTGTTTGAAAAAAAAAAAAAACCGTAATGTGTGTTGAGTACTGTGTAAAGCAAATACACTGTTACTTTGTTCCTTTAGTGTCCTAATTTTTTTGCTGTATAATTTTTTGTCAATTTAGATAAACGTTTATTATTACGCAGAAGGAACATAATAGGATATAATACTAGTAAATTCTCATATGTACAAAAGTCTCTGGGAACTTGCCTGACTGTTAATTATTACAATATTTCACAACTAAGTTTGTACGAAAAATTACTTCTTTCTGAACGGTGAAATTTTTCGTATATGAACTTTGTTAATAATACAAAAAAAAAAAATACACACTTGCTTTGATACCAGTTTTTGAGTTTAAATACTACATTTCTAGTAACTGTAATATTGCCAACATATACATAAATACACCACCTATTCTCTCAAAAAAGAAAGTAAAAGCTGGTGATACATGTGGGGCTAACTCTAGAATAGATAGGTTTGTACAACCAGCCTGACTCATATTTATGGATTCCAATAAATTCTTGGACAAAAGAGATAGATTATGTATGTATGGGGCTAACTCTAGAATAGAAAGGATCGTACAACCAACCTGATTCATATTTATGGATTGCAATAAATTCTCGGACAAAAGAGATTATATATACACACATAAAACCTATCTAACAGAGGATAAGTTTGCTGCTTAGTTTCCTCAAGTTTCTTTGGATAATTTCAGTAAATATATTACGTCTTTTGTATTCTTTCTAAACTTCTGAGGCTTAAAGCTTATTTAAACTATAGTTAATATGTTGGTGAATTATGGTTGTCATAGCATATGAGGTGAGGCAGTGGCAATACACAATTGACACAAACTGGTGTCAAATTATGAAAAACTATTTTGACAGATTGCTCGTGGCTTACACAATTTATGAAGGCGCCTTAATGGTCTCTTTACTCTGGCAGAAAATAAATTAAAATGAGTGTTGTGGAGTCCAAAATAAATGTAAAAATAGTTTGAACGCTGGCGATACCAGTGTAGGCTTAATTGGTATGCTCTGCTCTATCATATTTGTGTACTCACCATGACATGCCTCGACAACAGCGGAATTCAAACTGCCAGAACCAGGGATTACCTGAAACTTTTCCTACGGATGCAACTAGAATCATTCAATCAATATAACATGACCCATCGTGACAAAAAGCAAAACATAAGTTTCTGCGATTGGAAAATTGAAGTTAGTATAGTTTAGCCCAGGGAACCTGAAACCTTCCAGTACATTCTAGAGGCACTACCTTTAAGAAAAAAAATCTCTCTGTACAACTATTTTCAAAGGAAATGAAGGTATTGATACCAACCTAATAATCACAGTGTTATGCTTGTACCTTGGATTATTGAGCAAGAAACATGTTAGTGCCATGGAAATAATTTTAACAAATTCCAATTTTCATTGAAAATGTTTCAAAAGTGTTAAATTATTGGAACCAAGGGGAGAAGTTTAGAAAATTATTTTAACTAAACACTAAACAGCAAAATTTGTACTCTAAAAAATTCTACACTACTTATATGTAAGTGACATGTCAGTTATGAAAATAGTTCTAACAGATTTGTTGAATGTACATTCTCATAACAAAAAAGATAAAATTAGAGAATTATGTACATACTTTATACTGAAACTTCTTTAAACTGAACACGTTACATAGTCTATTACATTTAAAGGAGGATTTTAATTTATGCTTTTTAAAGTGAGAAATTCTTTATCCTGAAATTCTTTATCCTGAAGTTCTTTATAATGAAACTTCACGATATAGCTACAAAGCTGCCCACATTCTCTCTCTGCTCAAGTACAGTTTTTTTTTTTTTCAAATACGTAAATGTTTCACTATCTAGCTTTTGTTTTTGTAGGTATTTGTACAGTGTCAACTAGCATAAGTCGGCATTATGTAAGGAAGGACCAGCCAGCATGAAGTGTCTCACAGTAGTATATGTTACACAGCTGTGGAAGAATGGGCCAAACAGTCTTACCATCGGGTAGTAAGGGGTCATGGAATGTTCAAGCGTAAGAGAAAGATGGCCACACAAATTTCGAAAAGTTAATTTGTTTCTAGGAATGGAGGTAGCAGATTATTCACAAAGTTTACCCCCAATCTCTCGCCGGGCCAGCCTCCGTAACATAGTCTGTTAGGCTCGTCTATGGTGCGAGAGGTCCTGGGTCCAAATCCTAGATGGGGCATGGATGTTGTCTCTTCTCCACTTCACCCTCGTCAGCTTTTAAGACCTCTTTGTTAAAGGGTCGTGAAATCCTCTCACCTCCTTTCCCAACACCCCCACTATCAGCACAAGCTCCTCTCTTCTGCTTATTGAGATGGGTGGCTTGGAGTTCTGCCACTGGCCATCATAGTATGATGAGGGTGTAGCTACTTTTTAAAAAAATATATTTTTTTTCAACTTAATTTTTCACACTTCATTCCTTTGCGAGAATGGTCTAAATACTGTAATTTTGCAGGAGAGCATGACATAAGATTGAACAGATTTAATTTTATAACCATTTAAATGAAGGACATAGGAGTTATCATTCTTTATGTTGCATTTCATGTAGTTTTAAACTGTAAATGTCTATTACTTTCCATACCTACAGGAAGTTTTTTTTTTTCATGTTGATGATCCATCAGAACAGTTATTTTAACTAGTCAATTTTCTCAGAGTGTTCAGTTCTCAGGTTAATTACAATACGGTACTTCCTTATTAAAAACAAATTAAATTTGAAAATTTTATTTACAATACCTTGCAACCCTTTAACAACCCCTTTTATTACGACCACCTGTTAATAATGACCCTGTTTTCAGGAACCGTGAGGGGTCGTTACGAGATATTTTGTATGTTTTAAAAGGTACACAGAAACGTCATAGTTACCATTTTGTGTGTCAAAATGCTATTACTGTTAGGGTATTTTTCTGCATCTCCAACATTAATCATAAAATAAGTTGCAATAATAAACATTCAAAAAATCTTTCATTTCGCATTGCGAATTGTGCTTAAGGGCACCACCTACCTGAGAGCTGAAGGCTCAAAAGCGATGGAACTGTAAGGTGACCACCAAATGCTGCATCGCCGCCACAAGCCGTTTAGTGAATTAGCATGCAAGGTTCCCACAGATTCATTCTTACTGTGGGACTTTTAAGTAGTGATAAAGTAATTTTATTGGTGGAAGCTCTGGAGCAAAGTTTAGTGCTTGTCTCAATCTGACTTTCACATTCATCCAATTAGTTCACTTTGAAGTACGGCAGTCTAAAAAGTCAATTTTTAGCCATGTTAGATGGCTTAGAAACATTGTTTTTTATGAGATAGCTTTAACAACATTCCGACCTTGTTTGAAGTGTGCGTTTTCTTTTTGTACATTGGCATAGGTGTGTGTGGAATAGTTTAGTAAAATAACTGCTCAACATGCAACACATTTTAAGTGCATGTTTGCAGCACTCTTAATAAATTTTTTACTCTGCACCTCTTTCACTAATTACAAAATAAGTCTCAGAAAATACCACACTTAAAAATAATTGTATGTTTATAGTTTGAATATTGTGCCTAAACATAAGCTTTGGTTTTATACCTCCAATGCTGTGACAAAATAAGACATAACCATTAACATTTAAAAACTGTAATGTTCACAGTCTGGTTACTGTGCTGAAATACGTATTCAATAGAAATAAAAACATTTACTCTCCTCCCCATGTATAAATTTACAATGAAATCTATCACTGTGATATGAATCCCTCTCAGAAAAAAAAACCCAGTACATAGTCACCCTACCTTTTTAAGAAAAAAGTTTTGGCAAGAATGCAATGCTCATAGTTTAGGTATCTCAACATAGGATGAGAAGTACTTGATGCTTACAAAAAAAAAATCACAGAACAGCCAATGAACCAACAAAACTCGCTTAAGTTTTGTAAAATAATGAATGAGAATGAAGGTGAGTTTTTCTGTAAGCACTTCCAGCAAATCTACTTTATTCCTTCTAAGTATTGCAATTTGTTGCCTGTAGAGTTTCTTGGAACTGATTCTTAGACGTGTTCCTGGAGACCTTGTTCATGTAACATGCTCTTGCTGAGGTCAGGAGCCAATCTTCTTAAAGAGGTGACACACTTGGTATGAAAGTATTTTTCAGAGAAAACAGGCTGTCTTTCTCCACTCTGAATATCCTGATGTCACTATTTTTCAAATCATCGTCAGCATTCTTAAAGTTAAACCTTTTTACAGCTGAGTTCCTTATGAATGTGTTTATCTTGTATGGATTGTAGTTCTTCTTTGTTTATATCAAATATACTGGCTATGGTGATACCAGACCTTCCACCTCTCCCTCTTTGGCAGGAGACTCCTGATTTTCCACCTTATCTCCTACCCTCCTGATTATTCATTCTAATCTCCCGCTTTTTAGTTTTAATACTTACGTTTGTGGTTAGTGACGTGTACATGTATGCAGGGTCACAAAGGCTTATTTTTTCTTATAGCCTAGTTTCCCGTGTCCATTTACGTTTTTCTCTATTTCGCCCCTACATTAAAAAAAATTTGAACATACGGAGTGAATGTAATTAAACTTGGTACAAATATAGTACCTAGTAGACGAAGTTGATTTGACTTTTATGTACTTTGTTCATATTGTCATAATGGCAAGTAATTGAAAATGTTTTTTGCATGTGGTATATAAAAAGAAATTTTTTGAACAAACACATCGCAAAAACATTTTGTGTACCATCCCTAAATCACTCCTGCTTACGGTAGTAAAATGAAATGACTTTTTGTATTTTGTTAATTTATTTTTTGTATTATCAAAGTGCTGGCCATTTAAATTTTTTTCTTGATCACATTATATATCTATACTAACAATGCATCTGAAATCCATCAAACTATACAGATGTAATACTTCATACAGTGCTTTGGTATTAACGTATTTTGTGTGTTTATATTCGGTTTTAAACACAGGATGATTCAGGATATATTGTATTAGTATCACGTGTAGGAGTTTATGAAAAAGTAAATCAAAGATATAATTTCAATGTATCCATAAAAGGAATTATTTAAAATACTTCAAAAAAAATTTTTTTTTTTCATTTAATAAAATAAACTGCTTGATCTTTAATTGTTTTGACACTACCCTGAGTGTTATTTTTGATTTATATGTTAAGAAATTACATTTTGTGGTTATTTTCACGTTAATATTACTACCACTATAATCCATTTTACAGAAAAATTTGAAAACCTACCTTTATAATCCACTTTACAGGAAAATTTGAAAACCTATTTTGGATTACTTTTCATAAGCTAGCGCCATGTTCTATTAACGCACTATGCTTTCTCCTGCGTTACTAAGAAGGGAATGGTGTATTTATTGTTATTTGATGATTCAGTGTTTATAATTTAAGTCCTCTAATTTCGAAGGTTTTATGTCTTGAATACATTTTTTCCCCCTTCATTAACAACTGGGCTGACTCTAAGAAAATTTAATTTGAGAAATTTGACTGTCAAAACTGTGGTTAGTTCCAATTGTTGTAGGTTGACCAAGTTAGAAGATAGCATACTATGAAAAAATATATAGTTTCATATGTTTATATCTACATGATCTATGTCATTGGTGCAACTAAGGGGGGGGGGGCACTAGGGCATGCCCCCCCCCAAATAAATAACCAACGATGGTCTAAAAAATTACAATTAATTTAATATTGAATAATCAGCGATACTGTTACCAGTAGAATATTCATTGTTTAGCAATGAAAACTGCTAAAATAGCAGCACTATTTTGCACCTCGAAATCCAAAATTCTCCCAGGGGAGGACTCCTAGACCCTCTTGAAGATGTGGGTGATCCTTTATAATATTCGCAGGATAGCCATCCTTCCCCGTCACCCCATCTGAAATTCATAAATTCTGACTATGTTACTGATAACAGGTACGGATAGCTTAAGTATAACAGTATTCACAGAATTGTGCCCTCCTCAAATGTCCATTCTAGTTGCACCTAAGATCTATGTGATAAATTTTGGTTTATCAATTCGCATTGAGGGAAGTAATCTTCTTGCCTATCATTCGCAGATTAGTGTACATGTGTGATTACTTAAAAATAAAATTACCCACACGGCTGAAAATATGTTGTAATTTTTTAATGTGGTCACCTACTTTGAGGTTTTCCTCTCGACAGAGGACAAAAAAAAAATTACGTTAGCAACGGCATTGGCACACATATTAAATGTCTTAATGCACAAGGCACTTGTTGCAATATTGCCTGGCAAGTCGGACAGCAAGACGTCCGAGCGGCAATCAGGTCAGCGTTGGGAAACCACGGAAGACAGCAACTCACCTCCCCCCTCGTAGTTGCACAATATCGAGGACAAGCATGCCGATATAAGGCGCTGTTACCAAGCAAACGGGGTCTGTCTGTCTTCGAGCTGTCTGTCTGTCGGTCTGTCG